>JAPDSC010030964.1:0-70217 GCA_026290005.1 Latrodectus geometricus | reverse complement strand
TTTTTTGTGTTTAATATGAAAGTATTATGTACTATGAAGACTACCTAGATACGTCGCCAAAACTGGCGATAGGGGAAAAAATAATATGACGACTACTTAAAGAAATCTAGGCGCTAACATAGTTTATAGAGGAGACTAAAATAAAGAGTATTGTGTAAATGTTATTTTAATCCCACTAATCCTGCTGATGAAAATTTTGTCACCAAGGTAGTTGTCATAGTACTTAAGTACCAAATATTATTTCACTAGATGCAAAATGATATAAACACAGACTAATAAATATTCAGGTAAGAAGTAACTGCATGCTCTCTGTACTGTGTTTGTCAGCCATATATTACAGAAAATCAGGCTCCTACCTCATCTTTTTCTCCTCTTGTTTTATGGCATTTAAAAGTTCCATTTTCAATTACCTTCTGTTTAAAAAAATTAAATAGTCAACTTTAAGTAGTTATTAAGAATGGTCTTGTCATGTAGTCCCCATCTGAGCCGATACTTACTTTTCCATACTGTTACGCCATACCAGTTAATAGTAAGCACTAAATTTTTTCAGCGTTACGAATCTGATTAAATCAGAAAAATTTTAATAGATCAATTCAGTGAGCAATCAAATTTCAAGGATCCTAAAATAAAAATAGAGCAGAAAATATTATTTACTATGGTTAAAAAGTAAACAAATTACATTATTTAAGAATTTCAGAACATTAAGCAAATATTTAAACAATTAAAATGTTTTTCAAATAGTTTATATGGTCTTAGTATAATAGTCGTATAAATTTTCTTATGTAAATTTCTTCACCGATTATTTAAAATGTGATTCCTATCCAAAATCTGACTCTTTTTTCCATAAATAAAGATCATAGAAATGTATTAATTGACAGAATGAAGCTAAAAAAAAAAACACTTTCGTTGTTTTCAAAAATTTTTATAAAAATTTCGGGGAGCGCATATAAGCTTAGTTGCAAAGCTATATGAAGTAAATTCTTTATATAGCTTTGAATGTATCATTGAATACTTATAAGTGGGATTTTTTTAAGAAAGCATCTAGAGAACAATAATACTAGATGAATATTATTGTTAGTGTTTGAAACGAGACCTTTGATTAAAAGAAAATACAATAATTTATGCTTCAAAAAAATCCAACCACTATTTACACTAGATACATTTATTTAAGTTTTAATTATATTTTATATATCAAGGGATAATAGCAAGTAATTCCTAATGCAAATATTATTTGAAATTTAATTATATGACACGAGAGAATTTATTTATACCAGTGAGTTATTTACAAAAATTTTAATCTTCTATGATATGCTTAAATACACAGGATATCATAGTGTTAATTAGTTAAACAATAGATCCATCGTTTCTTACATTATTCTTACATAACTACTACGCATCGCTTCTTACATAACTACTGAAGTAATTAAATAATTTATACATTCAATTAAATAATGTATTTTTATATATTGTATTCACTTTCAGGAATCTTATTTTATAAAAGTATTTAAAAAAGTTGATAATCACCAAATTTTCTTAAATTTAAAAGAATTTTTCCCTTTATTAAAAATTTACAAAATTGTTATTTTCAAAAATATTTTCAAAAACAAATTGAATTTATCTTATTTTTAACTATAAAAATAAAATGTTTCTCTTATTTAGCTCTCAACAAATCATTAAAACTCTCATAAGCTTCATGAGAATTATACAAAATAATTGTTTCTTTTCTATAGCTCTCATTAAAAAACACTCCAGAATTTTATTTTAAAATATTTTCAATTACATATGAACCCAAAAATCTCATTTATATATATGTATTTATCAAAAAAATAGTTTTCATCTCATCAGGAAACAAAGTATAGAAACTTAAATAGATATTTATACACTGAGTTTCTTTGAAAATATTAGATGTGTTTTTTAGATGAAAAAGCGGTAAAGATTCTTAAGTTTAATTAAAAAATGTATTCTTTTACAGAACTTTCGTAAAAAATGTAATGCTGTTATCTCAGAAAATAATTAAAGAAAGGATTCTAGAACTTAAAAACATTTCTCATTTTTCCTTCATCCCGAATAAAATATTTGCATTTCAAAAAACAAAATAATAAAAAAGAAATTTGAAGAGCAAATAATTTTAAAGCGTGTGTAAGAATTTGCGGATAGAAAATATCTAGAAAAGTAATGGAAAAATAAATTGAAACTTTGAAAAAGGATATTAAGTATTTGAAGTATTTGGTTTCTATGATTTGCTAACGTTAATTATTTTTCAGACAATTTAATGATAGTACAAAGTGACAATTCTTACTCGTATTTAGTTATAAATAAATTCTTCTGCAGCCAAGTGGTTAAAATCTAGTTCTTCTCTACAAAAGATTAGTATTATCTCTCTAAATGATTACATTAAACACTATAATGTTACCAAGCATATTACCTGTTGTTTGACATGCCCCATAATAGGTAATATCATAAAACTCATTTTGATTAAAAATTTGAGGTATCCAGATCTTTATCAAAAATATTTATAAGTATTTCAAGATCAACTGACGCTGAGTATAGATAAATTAATGAAATCTTGTTTAATTATACTTATATCCTCATATTACATTTTTCATGAATTTTCCTCATATTCTATTTGTGTCACTTTCTCCTAGTAAGAAGTAAATGATATTTTCTGGTAAGTTTATGAAATCAATTATTCCATTGAATTTTTTTAAGTTTTGAACAAATCTATTAATAAAAATTTGAAATTAACATATATCAAAACAATGACTTGGGAATCCTTAGAGATCAAGAAAAGATTTTTCTTATCAGGAAAATTAAAAAACATTCTATAAAAAGCTGTTAAATTGGAAATTGTCGTTGTTTTTTAGTGTTTAATAAATCAAAAAAAAACTAATACATTATTAAATCTTGTTCAAACATCTTTCATTGATAATCTTAGAAGAAGATCACGATAATTATTTTACGGACAAGTGAGAAAAACTTCTATCATATTTGCAGTTATGATAATCTAGAAATTAAGATTCATAAAATAGTTACTATAAAGAAAGAAACATCTTTAATTGAAAATAACTTTTTCAATATATGATCAATATTGAAGTCTGATATTGCAGTTTTTCTCTTTGTATTGAAAAATGTGTTAGAGTAATATTGAGTGTAAGAGAAACTTATACTTAATATATTTATTTTAGTAATATAACAACAAAAAAGGTACTTCTGTTGTTCTTGAATGTATGCATTTTTTTGCATTATTGATCCTTAGAATTTTAATTCGATTGAAACTTATTTATACAGTTAGATTAGTATGTTATTGATGACTTTTCATACTTTTCATATTTTAATCAGTTTTTTATGCCTGTAAAACTGTCAAAATGACCAAAGGAAAGTGCTGTATTTTATATGAGTTCCAAAAAGGGAATAATATCTTAAAAGAAAAAAACCTGTGAAGAAGACACAGCAAATATGCCAAAGATAGCTGTGAAATTTTATCAGGGACTTTTTTTTGAAAGATGAACCCACATCAGAAAGACCCTCAAACGTTCGATGACGATGTAACATGCAGTATGATCAAGACCCAAATCGCACGTTAACTCAAACATAAGTTGACTTCAAACTTGGAAATCACCAAACTACTGTTTTGTCGTTTTTTGAGTGTCAGGGAAATTTCTATAGTTATTTTCTTTAAGTAAGGAGAACGTTTGTTTTCTTTAGAAAAATCGACCGAATTTTCTTTTACAACTAATACATTAGATTCGAAGTAAATTTAATCTTTGATAAACTTACTCAGAGAGATAGTTTTCGATTGAATCAATCATTATTACAGCTACCTGCTGAAAACAATAAAGACTTTGTATATAATTACTAAATCTTAATAACTATGCTTATTACTGTGTTATTGTCAATTATTTATTTTATTAATGACATTTTAGTTTTATTCAATAAAAGCTAAAAATATTGAATGAAATTCATTGAAAACTGTCACTTCAAAAACAAATAAAAACAGTAAAAATGTTCATTTGATAATTCCTTTTTAACGAAGAATAAGAAATCATTTTTACATAAAAAATTAAAAAAATAGAAAAAAAAATGGAATGCAAACAGAAAAGAACTTTTGTATAATTAACTCTCTTTTGCTAACTTAGAAACTTAATTTCCTGATTTTAAACACAAATATTTATTTATAAATAAGCTCTCAAGATTTTCTATTCCTTATCAGTTCTTAATCAGGCGACACAATTGAAAAGTTATAATGGATAATTTAGAGAACAAATATAGCATTTGCTTTGCTCTTTTCAAATATTGACTTCAAGATAAAATTTGATTAAAACATTCATCTCTGGAAATGTACGTATTGTGTCTTAATTACCAAATTTTATTTCATAGAATACAGTTAAGAAGAATGGAAAATAATGAGCACAATCAGAAAAAAAATTAGGTTAAATACTTTATCGAGTGTTTTTTCCCCCTTATTTCTCAGAAAAAAGGCAGCAAAGTTAGTTTCTTGGAAATAAATAAGTTAAAATATATTTCATTACAAAATTTTTCGTAAGAACGATGTTAAGAATCAGTTGAAATAATTCATACATATTTCACGCTAAGACATATAAATAAATATTGAGAAATTTATTCTGATTAAAAATAAATTTCTTTATATTGGCTGCTTGATAAAACACGTGAAATAAAGATATTAACTACATTTATACTAATTTATAAAATTAAAAAATACTATCATTTAAATTCATAAAATTATTTCCCACACTTTTCATAATATAAATTTTATTTTCTTGTTTTCAATTTAACAATCGATGTTTAATAAAGATAATACATCTTTCAAATAAATATTCAAAAATTGCTCATGAATTGTGAAAAATGTTTTTTTAAAATATCGCTTAGAAGTCAGAAAGTAAAAACAAAACTTTCACACAATAAAACAATTATGGATGTATATAGGGATAATACTGTTATTAAGTTTGAAAGCGCAGTAACCCATATATGAGATACAAAAAATGTTAAGCTGCTTACTATAAACAACATCTTTCAAAATTACATATAGTGATACCTTATTAAAATAGGAATTTTTAAATAAGAAACTCGTCATTGGATTAGAATTATACCAAACAAAAGGTGTTACGCAAACGTTCTGGTGGAAAGAAAAAATCATAAGCACCTTTATTGCAAGAAATTTATCGTTTTTCTCATAGAAAAATATGAAATGTCTGGAAAAATACATCAATCAAAATTCTATAATTCAAATTCTATAGCATCTATTACAATAGCATTCAAATTAGACAAAAAAATGTGAGGTGATAAGTTAGATATTCACAAAGAAACTTCATTAAGTTATTAAATTGAATTTTGAAACCATTTTAGTATTAAAGATTATGTCCGTTAGATAATAACTATCCTAATTATTATCTAATGAAAAGTTTTCTTAGAGACTCCACTTTATAATGAGTTCTTAAAGAGTACAATTTTCAATTGTATCTCTCTATAACTCTCTCTCCCTTACTCCCGTGCTTCTTTATATATATAACTGATCCCTTTTAACCATATTCAAATTTAAAAAAAAAAAAAAAATTAATTTGCAACAGTAAGGATGATAGCCTTATATATATACAGTACCAAACAGCACAATTTTCAAAATGATAGAAATTTCTGTCATATATGTACAAGAGGCTAGTTATAAAAAACAGTATAAGATATAATATATTTTATTTCAGCCACTTGTCTAATATCTTTATAACTGCATAAAAAATTTGTACAATTCTGATTAATTTATTTGTTTCTTAATCAAAGGATTCTAAAAAATATAGATAATCCTTATCTTCTAAAATATAATTAGCAAAATTTATCTTAACTTTCTAAATACTATTAATCATATAGAAACTGCAAATCAAAATTTAAAATTAAAATAAGTTGCAAAAAGTAAAAAAAAAATTATAATTATTTATATTAAAAGTCACTTTTAAGTAAATAAGATTATTTTTCATTAAATATTTGAATAAGGAAATAATGTTTCATCATTAAAGACAAATCACAAAAGTCATGAAAATGTCATTAGAATAGAAATTCAATTTAGAATTTATATTAAAAAATAGAGGATAATTAATTTTGAAATAAATTCAAATTCTAAAATATCATTAATAAAATGATTGTTTTTAAAATAGAAGCAAGAAAACAAAAAAGTGTGTTAAAAAACTAGTGAAACAAAAAAATGTTGTAAAAAAGAAGCAAGTAATTTCTGAAAACAAATTGTTTGTATATTTTCTTTTTATTTTTCTTTCCATTATTTAAAGAGATTTTTTTAAAACAAAACAAAAAAAATCTGATGAAAAATTTTTTCCATTTTTTTCTGCCTTTTAATTTTTATCATTAATTATTTTCACAAATATTTGTCTGCAGCTTAATTTCTAACTTTGATGAAGTTCGACTTTTTTGCTAAAACACTTTCTGAAATATGAAACATCTCTTTATTTAATTCTCTTTCCTAAAAAATAAAAGAAATCATGATTTTTACACATTTAATATATTAATAAATCAATTTATTTTTTCTCCAATCACAAGTTTATAATAATTCAGAATCCATTCAATATTATCCATTTATAATGTTGTTGTCCAAACATCTTTAAATTGATAAATTCTCTTAAAGTCTGGGCACCAAAAATAGATTGCAGGTGTACATCATAATAAGTTAAGAAAATGTAATCATTCCTAATTTCTTGGCTATTTTAATTATTTAATTGATACTTCCAATCACTGTTGCTTTTATGTATATATTTCCAATTTGAAAAATTTAATTTATAAAAATTTTTTATTTGATAATATTACAAAACATAAACTTTAAATATAATTTTTTATCTACAAAATTAAATAAATTTTTTATGAGCTAATTTTCTCCATATTTAGTTTTGTTCTCTTTTTAAATCCGATATATTTCTTAAACACCTCAATTCTGAATCATTTATTAAAGCAAATTTCGATGTAAAAAATAAAAAATATACTCCTAATTTTATCATTAAAAAATAATGAATAAATAAACTAAACTTAATTCAAAAGAATGTAGATTTTATAATTGAAACACAATGAATCCAAGCACATGGTTCGCATATTTCAATATATTTTTAAATATTGCGTTTTATGTTACAAGAATTGCTAATGAAAAGAGTTATGAAATTTATTTAACATTTGATCAAAAAAATAATTTTATATCTTACCTTATTAAAAAAGTTTTTCATGAAAAAATTAAAATATGAAGCAGTGAGTCCTTGGGAATATCTTTCAAGAACTTAAAAGGACTATTTGAATTCCTTAGCAGGTGGAATATTAATATTAAAATATCTTTTTTAGAATATTATTATATTTTATTTGTATTATATATATTTAAAATATTATTAAATATATAGAATTATTTTCCAATTGGTTTTGTTTACTTTTATCCCACTGATTAAATATTTTCTCTTTTATTGTTATTTTATACTTATTATGATCTACTTTATGGTGTAAATCAAGCCTAACAAACAACTGAATTAACACTTGGACGTTCAATTCAGTATCTAGCGAGTTCAAATCTTATATAGGGCATACGTGTTGATAAAAAAATTGAAATCACTTTTAATTCATTGGTTCAAATCCTATTACCTCTTACGTACAAAAAGTAATCGTTGAGTGCAGGTAAAACCATCGCGGTATGGGAAACTCTACAGTTTTGTGGTTTGTATAATCATAAAACATAAATACTATCTATAAAAAAATTAAAATTCTATCATAACACCACTCATAATCGTAGGGACCAAATGAATAAACATTTGTATACATATCAGAAGGCTATAGTATTGAAGTTTTTGAAGATTGAAATTTTGGACTTAATGATTTAAAATTGAGCTTAATGATATTTTTTATTTTTGCATATTTTTCAAAAGCTTATCCCTTACTGACACAAAATAAAAAATATTTAAGGTTTTATTCTGAAATAAAAACATAAATCTAAAGTCATTAGCGAATGAATGAAAAATTTGTAAATTGGGGCTCTGAAATGAAAACTTCTCTTAAGAACTTAACTCTAGAACATGAATTTATGTAGTTTTGGAAATAATTAATATTTATATATACTTAAAGAGAATATAGAAACTGATTTCAAAATTATAATGTCATTTCAAATTATAATTGCTTATTAAATGTTTCATTTAAACAATTTTTATTGTTAAACTATGTTTTAATTGAATTTCTTTATTAGTATATTATAAGAAATGATATCATCACTAAAAAGACAGTAATTTAGAAATGACTTCAACTATTTTTTAAAATAAGCAAAAATGATTATTATTTTAGCGTGTTTAAAAACCATAAATATTTTATCTTAAAATTGACTCATTTTAGGTTTTAAGTTCATTCCCTTTTTCCATACATTTTTACCTTAATATAAAAAAAGATCTTTCAATTAATTTTATAAATTTCAATTTAAACATGCCTTCTGATGATCAAAATACCGTTGATTATTTAAATAATTGGAAAGATTTCTCGGCAATCATTTAATTAAGAGCTTCAAGATCTGAATTCCCTATTTTCACTAATTCAGAGAATTGGATTATATCCATAATCACGCTTGGAATTTGATCATTAATTAAATTGCAAAGTTTAAATGCTCATTAAGAGATGCTAAAGATAATTTATCAGACTCGTGCATCAATGAATAAAGATAGAAAACTCACTTAATTCATCTCAATAACTACATAAATATTCTCTAAGTCAAAGAATGTATCGAACAAATAACATAAATCTCCGAATTTTGAAATGGATTGAAAAGAACGCAATTAAAAAAAACTGTACTATATTTCAAAAGTCAAATTAAAGTAAAATGGTTTAGTAATTAAAAATTTTCAACAAATTAGCTCCTTCCGTCACACTGCACGTTTTAAGATAATTTTAATTTTTGAGCAAATTTGGAATTAAATGTATCTGGTATCTAGTTATGAAAATTGCTTTCGATACATTTGAATTCCTGCCTCAGCAAATTTATACTGACTTGAATTAAGTAAGCACATGGTATTAAGGAAATTATACGTAAGGAATTATATCGATTTCAATAACTAAATACTAAAAACTTCTATAGTTATTTCATTAAGTCTAAATTAAGAATATTTAACTGAAACCAAAAGAAAACTACAAATGTTGTTCAAGGTTCAAAGCATAAAAAAATAAATAAATAATTTAAAATAAAAAATAAAAACGGTGAAAAGATACACATGCCAAAATTAGGTTTTCACAAATCTTTTTTTCCTATTTTTTTTTCTTTTCATGCTTCACTTATGAAATTCAACTGTTTAGTTTTTGTTTTCAGAAAATTTGACTTGTAGATTTTATAACAACATAATTAACGAAATTCCATGATTTTAGAAATCATGGAAAACTTGAATCCAGTAACTTTAAAGAATAATTGTAAATGCAATTGTATAATAAATAAAAAATTATTCTTCAAGGCTGTAGAATCAATATAAAAATATTAGATGTCGATTATACAAAATCATTCATTCATTATCACAGCAAAGTAGGCAATGGCATTTAGCTACAAAAACAACTTTTTTTACCATAGGATGAAATAGTCAAAATAAGTTTCATCAGATCAAAATAAGTTTTACCACCGAAAAATCAAAATGAATTACATCATTAATCATTTAGAAATAGGTTTCACCATATGGTCTTTCAGCAAATTCTATTGATCTTAACGCACCTTGCAAACCAAAAATGATGAATAGCTGATTATTAATTTTGGATTCAATTTGATTACAACTAAATGATTTTCTCGAGGAGTGACAATTTATACTGAAAGTTTTTGTCATACGGAAAGTTTTTCTAAAAGAATCACTCAGAAAATGGTTCACTTTGTTCAGGAAAGATCCCTCGTAGACAAAATGGATTGATAACAAAAGCTGGAATTAACCTTTGGTAATTGTCATTTCGAATACAATGCAAGTAAGTGATTGGTCAATCTACTTACTTGCATTGTATTCGAAAATATACAGATAAGACTGTAATATGATGTTTTACCATACTATCCACAATTAGTGACTCTTCTTTTTATTTATGATATTGAAATACAACTGTATTCTAAAAAGTAATACAAAATGCTGCTTGGATAAGAACCTAGGATATGTGGATACTTTTTCAACATCATGTTTGTACAAATGAATGATTTATTTAAATTAAAAGAAAATTTTAAAACTATAGAAACATATTTTACTTTCCCTAATTCCTGTTATTTAAAAAAGAAATTATTCAAAAAAATAATTAAAACAGATAATTTATCGACAAATATTTCTGAGGTCTCAACAAATTACTTTTGTGGACGGATTCACATCGTCGATGAGTATAACATGGAAGAATGAAAGCATTAACATCAGTGTATGAAAATCTAGCCAAAAAACAAATTAATATAGCATTCAAGTTAAAATGACTTAAAATACAAAAGCATTTACAGAAAAAACTGAAAAAGTAAATTCATTTCTATAAAAATAACTTATGATAGTTTGTAATTTAAAATTAAAATCAATATTTCAAAAATTAAATTAATATCTAGTATATTTAAAAATTACTTTAAAGACAATAAATACTCATAGAAATAAACACACACACATATATAGATAGATTGATAGATATTCACATATAGTAAATATGTATACATATACAGATAGGTATATAGGTTGACACACTTTAGAATAAATTAATAATCGAAAATCAATATTTTATTGTACCATCAATATATTGATGGTATATATTTATTATTCGAGCATTGTACTCTATGAGGAAATTTTTTTAAATACAGAACAAAAATATATTTTTGTTCTGTATTTAAAGCAATTTCCTTTATTTGAGCATCGAGTTTAAATGCTTCTAGAGTGCTATGTTCAAAGAATACCATGCATTGACTGTGCAGTTTTTTAATTAAAATTAAATTTAGAGTAACTTAGGATTAGTTTTTTTCACCATGTCCCATATATTTCCTTTGAGGTTAAGATGTGTATTGTATTCTGTGGTAGCCAGAGAAATCAGCTCTGTGTTGGAAATCAGCTCAGTGAACCAAATTACTCAGCAAACCAAATTTGAATACCTCTATCTCGATTTATAGTTACATTGTCGTCCATGAGGTATCCGTCACACTCGAAAGAAAATTTCAACATTATAATCATAAATTCAACATCACTTGATCTAACAGTATATATTGACATCTCATGGCTATCTATTTACATTAGGGCATCACTTTATAGATCAGCGGAACATGTCTCATATCATAATACTAAAACCAGATCTTTGCATAGTACGAATAAAGCTAAATTGATTCATGGCGGTTCTTACCAAATTCGAAGTTCTCCATCTGTGCAAAATAAGCTGTAATGTGATTCATCCAACCACATTATTTGTTTTAATATCCAACATCCACCAACTTCTCATTAGAAACCATTGCAAATGATTTTTTGCATTTCGGATAAAAGTAAAAAGTTTCCTTATAGTCACTCGAAAATCCTTTCCTATCCTTTGTAATTCATCGCCCATGGATAGGAATTAAATCTGTTGAGAAGAGCTTCGGTTGACAAAAAATTTTTCAAATAAGATTCTCCAATTTTTTTCAACCAAGAAAGAGAGAAAGTCAGACTCTTTAAAATGAAATAATTTGAAAGAGTTTGATTTTTACAACACAATTAATTAGAGACCTCTTCGAACATGCTCTATGAAAACAATGCTCGAACCATTATGACATCTCAACACAAAAACTAAGGTTCTCCTTATAACTTTTGAAATCTCTTGACATAGCTGCTTTTAAGAATTTCGAGAGGCATAAATCTCATCTTCGGAATCGAGGTCCCTGCTTAAAGGTCACAAAAAATAGTTTATACAATCTCAATTGCTACTGACAAAACAAGCTCTTCACCAACAGTGTGAGGTTTTCTATATCTGGCTATTTTATATGAAACTTTGTAAGATGCAATTAAGGCTTTTTTATTCACTCACAAAGTTTCTTTATAAAATGAATTTTACTTTTTAAATGATTTAAATTTTAATTCAAATAGTTCTCTGGGTTTGTTGTCGTACTCACTATGAAGCGTTTCTAAATGTCCTTTAAGTTTATTAGGTTTCATGCTGCTTACGGCCAACATTTTTGAGCAAATGATACACAAGGACCTTTCTTCTTCATTTACTTCAGTGCTTTTAAACCTAAAATTTAAGTATTCTTGAGAATATTTTCTTTATTTTATTTTCGGAACCACGCTTACTTCCGCTTATAAATTTATCCATGAATTTGCATAAATCGTCTGCACTAAATATTTAACATGGTAAATTACAATTAACACCAAAATATGTGTACCATACACATTCGTGATAAATATGATGGCGATAGAAGAATCGACCTGAATGAGAGTGGCTGGAATCAAAATTGGTCATGTAATTCTCTTTCACAAAGATTACTTTTTTTTTTCTATTTTGTTTAGTCTTGTTTCGGTTCTATTTCTTTTTTATTATTATAATAATATATTTCAATATTTTAAATTTAACTCTCCCCACCTAGGTTACCAATCATTAACGAATTTTTTACTCTCACATTCTTTCAATATCTACCTTCTTGGATTTGACTTCAAATATTGTCAATATTTAAATTTTCATCGCTTTCATTCGCTTCATCTGTTCACCGTCTGCTTGACAAATTACCAGGTATGATTTCTCGCCAAAGTCGGCTCTCTTTTACTCTCGTTTTAAAGTTAGCTATAAACAATTTAAAAACGCGCAGAATCAAAAATACTTAATATACTTAATTATTGTACACATTTTATTGTAAGCGTGGGGTGCGATGATAATTATAATGGAAAACCGAGCCACGAATACTGAAAGGTTGAGAAACCCTGTTCTGTACTGATCCAGTTTTCTATTGTATTAACGGTGTAATATTGAGAAGTGATTAAAAAGATTTCTTCTAAGAAGGTAATGGGATGGATATTGTAAATTAACTTTTTATATTATTCTCCGCTTTTGAAAATGTTCCCAAATTTTTTATTTGCTTTTAAGTATTTACTTGGTTGGTTATATTTGAGACTTTCTGTGAGCGTTTTTCCACCTTCTGTACAAAGTAAATTATCTGAGCTTGATATGGAGAAAATTATAATCCGAACTGCTCCACATCAAAGCCCAGAAATAGATCATTGGAGTAATTCTCAATGGGATATTGATGATGATGTGATATTCATACAAAAGTAAAAGAAGGCTATTTATACTCATACAGATTCCAAATTTTTTCTTATTTGTAACAAACTTCGTTTTAAAAATTAAGTATTAAAGGAAATATTAAATATAAATCGTTAAAAGTAATATTTTTATTATATATAAATACAATAGAATGTTAAAACAAGTAATTGAATAAATTCATCTTTCTATGACTGGAATAATATAAAATAAGATATAAAATATAATATAAAATATAATATTAAATAAGAGTGAGGTTATTGCCACTATTAAAAAATGGGAAAAGACATTTGCTTATTTAATAAAATCATAGTAACACAAACCATTTAAAGGTAGAAAAAAAAAAAAAAAAAACGACAATATGATTGTCAAACTTAACAATCATAAAGAACAATAAACTTTAAAGTAAAATAGTTGTTGGGACAGTTTTTAGCTAACTTTTTCACTTTTCAAGATCTGCCTAACATAGTATTCATTATCAACCTCGACTGCTGGGTAAGAGGGAAATTCGTCTGGGTCAAAACTGTAGATGATAAGTAATGGATACTTAGTGGGTCTCAACAAAATTGTGACTTCATTTAACTTAAATGCATGATAATATCTACTACAAGATTAATAACATCAGCCATGAAAACACAGAAGTCTAGAGTAATAAAATAAATTTCTATTCAAACATCATGTGTTTATTTACTTCTAGCCATCTTAAGGAATGTTTAAACAAGACACTTCTGAGGAAGCCGTTAAGCTGACCCCTTCGCGGTTGTCAAAGCGACACACATATATTTATGTAAAGTGGACTGAAAGAATCAATAGAATTTTGTTCTGTATATTGATAATATATGTAGCCTGTTTAACAGATTTAATTACCTTTGAGCTATTTATAGATGGAAAGAAACAAATAGCCTGATGAATAAACATTAAAAGAAGAAGTATGCTTGAATGAATAATTTTTTTTTTCTCTAAGAGAAGTAACATCTTTAAATGAGCCTAGGTAAATCTGTATGTGATACCATGCAAAATTAATATTTAGAGATACACTATGGCATACTAGATCTTATTGATTGTCAATATTGTGTGTGTGTTTTGACTTCATAGATAATATTTTAAAGTTAAATTGAATTCAAGTTGCAAATAAATAATGTCCACCTTTTATCTAAACAACTTGAGGAATAAATTATAGACCAAACAAATTTGCTAGCTCATTTTTTTTACTTTAATTCTATTGAAAATGTATGTGACACAATCGGTAGACGTATTACTGATGTCAAGCTTCTCTAAATATTAACATATGTAATTACATTCGATTAGAACTGCTTTATTAAAGTCTATTGATCACGTACGTAATCAATAAACTCTATATCTCAAATCGTTTCAGTGACACTATAACAGAACGAACATTGCTGTAGAATCTGTATTGTTGTTTGAGGAAATTAAACCCACTATTGAAAACAGTTTTTGTGACATTTATAAATATATTTGAAGCAATTAATTAAATTTAACACTTCATCGTCTCATAATTTTAAAGCGGGATTAAATAACGTTGATGACACTTAAATTGTAATCTTGCTTTCCAATCAATAGTTTATCAGCTGAAAGACAATGAATTTTAAAATTAGCAAATTTTGAAGTCATATTATTTTATCGACTTTTAAAACTAATAAAGCAAAAAAAGGGGGGGAGACTTATGGGGAAAAACTCGTTTATAAAGTGGAAGTTTAGGAACGCTGTTGGATGGAACTGTTCCTGTTGCTCTGGCAATTGTTTGTTTACAGACAGATACAGATTATTTCGTGCCAGCATGTGTTTCCAGTTCCTACATCCACCCTACTAATAAAAGAATAAGATTTATTATAATAATGCTTGTTTTTGTCTCAATTAACTATTTCAATAATTACAACTTATTCAACGATTTTATTTAATTCAGTATGTTTCGTTTTACTCATATTATAGAGTTATTTATATCTTAACGCAAACAGGTTATTTTGACATGATTATTTTTAGATTTCAAGTACCTCTTAATTGCCATAAGCAGTGTACAACTCTTGTTAATTAACATGCGATTTAATGAAAAGGAAATTGCTGATGTAGCTTCTCAACCTGGCGATAAAGAAGGTAGATTGCATTACAGAAGTCCAGGATTTCGTGAAGGTAAATTATGTATTTTAATTTAAGCGCTTATTAAACTTCCATTAAGTTTATGCTTAAAATTTTCAAGTAACTTCTAATTTCTATAATTACAATTGCTCATAATCTGTAATAATTTTTATGATTTAAATAATTAGAAGCTAAAAAGCATTTCATGTAATAGTCCATTGTTTTTGGCGCCAAAATTTTTGTAAAATTTTGAAAACCTTTTGTTGAAATTTTGGTATTAATTTATTGTTTAAAGAACTGTGCTTGCTTTCAGTTTTATTTAATTCTTTAAAATTTTTAACTTAAATAAAAAATATTGAAATTTCCGTCATTGGTTTTGAAAGTTTAACACATGCTTTTTTTTCAGCTAATTTTTCAAAATTTCTTCCATTGTTCTGTAGTGTCCAGTTGTTTAAATATTTTATTTAAAGTTTAGGATTGTCACATTATATTTAAATATTTTTATATATCCTTGAAGTATAGCAACATATTTGAAAAATCATATAGTGAAATGTTTTAGAAAAATTCATTTTAAAATATGTTTGTTTATTATTTATTTACTTAAACATAGTAGTTTTTCTAAGTATATTAAACATTTTATCTATTGAGCAATATCACTTACTTAGTCCTCAGTGTTAGTATTTTAAAATTAGATTAATTAAGAAATAACTAATGTTTTGGGAAATGGATAATAATTTGAAAATAGAAATTAATGTTATAGTACATGTATATTTTCATGTTAATTTTTTTTTCTAAAAATAAGTAGTGTTTGAAAGTAATATTTAACTAATAGACAAAATAACCTGCTGATTACTACTGTATATTTAGACTATTTTACATAAAGGATAAATGTCAAAATTAAATTTAAATAAGCAGATGTTAGATATTCACAAAAACTATTCTGGAAGTTTAATATACTTTATTCTGCAATATTAGATTTTCATTTGCTTTTACTTGGTAGTTGATATGCATAATTTTGAAAGTGGGACTAGATGACTATATGTACAAAATATGAATAATCAGTTATTTTTCTTTAATTGCTTACAATGTCATAGATAGTTAACAGTTTTCTTTTAATTGAAAAGAGCAATACTCTAATCTTATCTTTTTTATGACTCATTTTTATTATTGTTTTATTATTAATTATTGTGGTATATCATTATTTGTCATTAAAAGAGAAGTACATCATTTTATTTAACTTGGTATAAAATTATGGGAAGATAAAAAAGAAAGATATCAAATTATCTGAGGCAAATGAGGATAAAAATTTAGCTTTTGTTCTTGGTTTCATTACAAAATAATTTGGTCAAACTAATGAGAGAAGAATATTAAATATTTATGCTTCTTGATACAATTCTGGATATTTTAGACATCTTCACTTCTTAGTACAAATAAAAAAGAGAATTTTTTAAAGTTTTATCTTAAATTCATTGTAACTAATGTAAAGATTAAGAGAAAATTTCACCTAGAAAAAAAGTTACATAAGAAGAATGCTAACCAATCACCTCATTTTTTTCAATATTTTGTTCAATTGCTTTTATGCTTGGTTACTGTTTTCTTCACTGAAACTGACAACAGTATTTATTAAATGTCAATAGGTTTGTACTAATTCTCCTTGTAGTTATTTTTTTCTTGTGTTTTGCTTTTCAATAAATTTGTTAATTATTTGTACATTATTTAAAAATATATTTATATGTACTATTTCTTTTTATTACATTAACTTAAAAATATATTGGATTATTTATCATTAAATAATTAAAGGATTTTAATTATTATAAAGGAAATGTTTTCAACAAAATATAAATTTCTGAATTTAGTTATTTTTTGTATAGAATCTAAGAATTGTTTCTTTTATAATATTCAATGTGTTATGCAATATAAAAATATTTTTCATACAAATCCACATTTTAGGTTTAATCTAATTTTTAAGAATTTTACTACTTTTCATATTAAAGTAATTTTTTTTAAAATAATGTAATGAACTATTTTACTATTAAACTATGTTGATATTCCAAAAAAAAAAAAAAAAAAAAAAAAAAAAAAATGTATTATTTGAATTTTAAATTTTTTTTACAGAGTATAGTTAAAAATAAATATGTATTCATTTTTTCAATGCTTTTCATCTCATTTATTGTAAAATAGTTGAATAAAGTCTTTTTTAAATGAAATGCTTATTAATTTTTTTTGCTTCAGGTTATTGTTTTGGATATAATTAAATGTGATGTTTTGTTTGAATATTAAAGTTGACATTAATTTTGTTTGTTAAAAAGAAGAATTTCTTCATTTTAATTGATTCAGTTTCTCTTGGAATGTAAAGTTTTATCCTCTTTTAAATCTTTGTTCCTTTAATAAGATTTCTTCCTACATAAAATTTTGTTTACAATGTATATGTAAATTATCATGTCCATATTTAAAGAATATAAAATTCATTGTTAGACTTGTTCAATATATATAAATCCATTTTGGTCTTTATAGATAAAAATTATGAAAATTAATTAAAAAAATTCATTTTGTGAAAAAAAAGTTTATAAAATTGTGTAATTATAAATATTACAAAGTATCTGTGTTCTAAGCATTAGACAATTAACTATGTATTCTAATATGGTGAAAAATGATTTTGGCATTTTTTTTCTTTTTCTTCATAAATTTTGGATTGTTAACTTTATTTCCTTTTTTGTACTGCTTAGTTTTTTTACATAACTCATCATTTTTAAATAGGATTATACTTTACAACATTATAAATTGTTTTCTTCTGCAATTTCATATCATTATAACCAAATGTTAGAGAAATTTTTATGTCCAAATATAATGACTATCTATTGTAGTCTCTAATATAACTAATAAGTACACTTTTTATTAGTTATATTAGTATAGAAACATATATATATATATTAGAAAAGTATGAACTTTTGACATTCGAAAAAATTATGACTTGTAATCTTTTCTTTAAAAAAATTGTTACAAGTTATTAAGTTTTATATATGTAGATTTAATAAAAAATAAGCAAATTATTGAATAAAGCTTATATTTATATATATTTATGCATTAATAAATCTATTTTTTACCATTAGTTTACAAGGAAAGATGGTTTAAGCTCAAGGGAAATCTACTATTTTACTTTAGATTAAATGAATATGGTGCTGTTTATGAAAAAGAAGTGCGTACACATTTTTATATGTTCATTACTAAACTATTCCTTTTAATGTAATGTTTTAATTTTCCTATATTTATATAGCCAGTTGGAGTACTAGTCATTGAGCAATGCAGAATTCAATCAGAGTTATATGCAGAATTTCCAAATGCATTTTCAATTAGTAAGTCGCTTTAAACTCTTTTGTAATTACTTTGAACGCTTCTTTAAATTATTAACTAAGAATGTGCTCAATGTTTTGATAATTTAAAAACTGAACTCTCAGTATAATTTAACAATGCATGTTCATAAAAAAAAAAAAAAAATGAAAAAAGAAAGTTTTTCTTTTTAAGAAATAATCATCTAGGAAGAAACAAAAATTATTTCACAATTTTGGCACGTTTCTGTTAAAATTATGCGTAATGAAATTTTTTAAACTAGTGCAAATTATAGTAAAATTTGAAATCTTATTTAAGTGAGTATAGTGTTAGTTTTATGTAGATAAGATATTAAATATTTTAAATGCATAATATATATGCTATTTTTATTAGAATTTTTTAAATGTCTGAAAAACAGGATTTCATTAGTAAAAAATTTGCTCATTATAAGTTTGAAATATGATAATGAAATGAAATAACCCCAAATAATTAATAAATTTCACTATAACTTTAGAAAATTTTTTTTGATAATTTATATTCTTTGTTGAAATCAATTTATAACTACAATTAGCATTTCTTTCCTACTTTTTTTAAATGACTCAAAATCTAAGTTAAATTTTTATGGCTTGTATTTTTAATTCTTTCTTCGTTTTGGAGCAATAAATAGTAGGTGATCAAAAATATCTTGTCATTAAAAGAACAGAGGGCATTTTTGGTAATGTTTCACTTTTCTTAATTAATATTTATCTTATTGGTACAGTTGGACATATTCAAATTGTTAAAGAGATAAATTCTGTTGATCTCTTGAAGTTTTGACAGTTTGAAACCTTTCTAAAACTGAAGTGTCTTTATAATATTGATATTATAGTATCTGCTCATAGTAAGTAAAATTTTATGCTGGGAGTAATTTCAGCTGATTTCATTAATATTTCCACTGATTTCTTAAATGTAAAATTAAAATTTATTATTCCCCAAAATCAGGCATGCAATGTCATCTCGTATTCTCAACAAGGTATTAGTTATTTACAAGCTGTCAAAAATTATGTAATCCTGTAGTACCCAAACTGATTTATTAAGTATTCTGATTGCAAATTATCCTCAAATATTTATAATATGAATGTCTCATCTACTCTAAAACATATTTCTGCAAAAACTTTTGCAAAATCAAATATCAAGGTTCCCAAAAATCAGAGCAATGGCCTTGTAAATCACCTTTTATGTGTAAAAAAAACTCTTGCTTCCTATAAAACAAGTGCAGTGAAGGTATACCCTTCAGATGTTGAAGCACTCCTAAGTGAATATTCATCTGAATCTTAGATGTCTTGCCCCAAAACTCGAGCATTCAGTTTTGCTTAAAGATATTTTTAGTTGGAACTCTCTAGGAATTCATACTCACATAGAAGATATCAAAACAATTATTGTGTGAACTGTATAATCCATTGTGTTTTGCCAGTCAAGAAACATTCTTGAGGCTTCGGTGCTGTTTTAAATTACATAGTTGTAACTGTGTGAGAAAAGATATTAACCATGATACAATATCTGGAGGTGTATGCATTCTTATGTTTTGTGACTTCCTTAGCTTTGTACAGTCTCTTAACACATCACTACAAGCTGTTGTAGTAAGTGTATGTACATCTCATTACTATTTGTAGCCTTTATTTATTTCCTCTTTATGTCATCCATGAAAGTGATTTAAACAATTTATTGGATCAACTACCTATACCCTTTATATTGCTTGGTGACTTTAATGGTCATAATACCTTATGGAGTTGTGATAATAAAAATTTTTGTTTCACATAATTGAGTATATAGTTAAATTCTAATAACAGTATCTGATTCTTAAATTTCACAAAAATAACTTATTCCCACCAAACATCTAGAATTTTCCATTCATAAAATTTGGCTATTTGCTCTTCAGCAATTCTGTATTTATTGAATTTTAGTGTTAAAAATACTTTATATATATATATAATAGTGATTATTTTCTTCTAATTATAACCCAAACTGGTATAAGATGACCAAAGGTCTTCCCCTCTTTTTATTCTTATTATCATGCATATTGGTCACACTACAGTTAATTAGCTATGATTAATGACTACATGGTTGGAAAAGAGTTCATTGATGATTCTGTACAAAAAGTTACTAATCCACTTCTAAATGCTTCCAAAAGCATGATTTTAGAACATTCCCCAATGACAAGCAAACTTCATAAATCATGGTAAAACAATGAGTATGAAGTGTCAAGAAACAGGAAAAGCTGTGGACTATTTTTTACACCATAGAAAATATGTAGCTTTCACCATGGATACCATAACAAGTATCTCTCCATAAAAACCTTATAGCTTTAAAAATGAATGGACATGTTTATTCCAGTCTTTGGTGCAAAGCTATAGTTATTCTAATATTGAAACCTGTAAGAGATTCAGCCGAGTTGCCAAATCATCGTCTAATTGCTCTAAAACTTTACCTCATAAAATCTTTTGAGAATGTGGTCAACACCCATCTTGTTTTTGTTTTGAATACAATTAGCGCATATCACTTTTTCAAATGGATTCTGGAAAGGTGGTTTGATTTGACAATATTGCATATCTTAAAACACAAATTAAGAATGTCTTTGTGCAGACATTTGGTGTCTTTTTATATATATATATATATATATAAAAAGCTTATGATAGGATATGCCATTATTGCATTCTTCACACGTTATTTGATTATAATTTTAGAGGAAATTTACCAATTTTTTCTTAAGAATTTTTTCAATTCTTATAATGTCTATATAAGAATTGTTTTTATCCAATCTGAGTGGTTCTTCAGGAAAATCTTAAGCATTACTATTTTTCATATTTGCATTGTTAACATTCTTCATTTATTACATCTATCATTCCATTGAACATTATATCTTGATGCTTGCCATATCTCTTACCAGGATTCCACATGCAACAGATTGAGAGGCAATTTCAAACTTCAGTTAATAATCTTATTACTTGGTATAATGAAAATGGGCACACTTCATCACCTGCAAAAGTAATTATATTCATTTTTTGTGGAAAAATGGGCCTCATCCTGATCCAGAAATTAAGATATCTGGTACACCTATTCTTGTCGTTAATCAGATATCGTTTCTTGGGTTAGTGTTTGACAAAAAAGTTAACTTTCCTGTCACATCTTAGATTTGTGCCAGAGGTGTGAAAAGTTACTAAAAATTTTCAAAACTCCGTAATACCTCTTGGGGTGTAAATCATAAGGAATTACATCAGTTATTCTATCTCAAATTGATTAAAGTCATGTAACTTATGAATCAGCCAGATCATCTATATTGTGCAAATTTGACCCTGTATATCTCTCAGCCCTTTAAATCTGTTCTGAAGTATTCTGGATTTCTCATGTTCCGTTCCTTTACATGATTTGCAACTAATTACCTCTTGATCTGAGACTCAAACAATTATCTCTAAATTATTGTTTTAAAATGCAATCAGTATTACACAGCCCTTTGAGATCTATGATTGTCTACTCCACTCTAAGGAGAATATATATTGTAGAATTATGCAATATACTAACATTTTATGAGCATACAAACTCATGTCTGTCTTCATCTGAATTCCCTGATTTACAAATCCATATAACAAATGATCAAACATTTCCCCTTTGGAACATCCCTATTTTCAATATAATAAATCTCTTTGCATGCTTTTTGATGTTCACATACATTCATTATCAAAATTCCACTGTAAGTACTGTAAACTCAAATTAAGTGGTCATATTGGTTGAGGCTGGCAATATAGTTTATAATTATAAACATATATTATGTTCTGTTTACACTGCCAAAGCTGTTGCTATTGAATATTCTCTAGAACTAATGCAACTCAACTCTCATCAAAAGCGCTGTATCTATATATATAGCATTAGTGTGAGTATGCAGTTAGACCATTTTAACCATTTGAGTGCTGAAGAGTTTTCTTATATAAATGCTAAAAGTGTGGAATGACATGCATAGTAATTATTTTTGGAGAATAATAGAAATGTTGTAATTAACACTAATTATTGAATAAATATAAAATGAATAAAAACTATGATTGGTATGAATTCAACTGTTCTCAATAGATGCAAAAATTATACTAACCAACAGCAGCATCTCCGTATCTTTGCTACAAAACGAGAGAAGCGCTATAGTGCTTTTCCGCATATTTGGCACATAACAATGAAGCGCTATCCCGCTTCACCACATTCAAACAATGACAAATGTCATCCAGTTAATGAAAAATGTCATCCAGTTATTGTGGAAATATCAGATATTTTTAATATATTGAAGAGTAAAGGATTTTTCTTTGTTTTGTTAAGTTTGTTGGTTTATGTTAAATGCCTCTGGCTTTTTACCTAAAGCATTAACATTTTTTGACATAAGTAAATGGTCAAAGATTTTATTTTCTCCTACTGGCAGAAGACTTGGGATTTGCAGACAAAAAATCTTCAGCTTTTGCAGACAAAATATATCTTCTCACATTCATGCTTTACCAATTATTCCCATATGAAGAGTTTATGTAAAACTTACATGCCTTCATGTTGGACATACTCAGTTTTTATATAAAAGCATTTATTCTTGCCTCAGATTGCTCCGATTTGTGGCACATGTAATGTTGGGTATCATATACAGTACATCATATTTTAATTTTCTGTCCTAATTTTAATGAGTTACACTTAGTGTTTTTAACAGCATGAACTTAATTTTTTCAGATTTAATTGGGGTTTAAACCATATAGAAATTTGTTCGCATTTTTATGTACAATGGTTTCTTAAAATTTTGTTTATACTTTATCCAGAAACTTTTAAAAATTCTATCTTATACATTTAGCTAGTTTTTATCACAGAGATTTTACTTACATAGTTTCCAACAATGTATTGTACAGAAATGTCCAATATTGGACCTATTTCAATGAGGCTCACTAAATCTAGTCAAAAAATAGTGTTTTATCATAATAAAATCAATTGCTAATTATCAGGAATAAGAACTTAATTTGTTTAATGGAAATAGTGTATATATTTCAATATACAACAATAGTGTTTTTCATAATTACTCCAAGCAGTTATTCTGATTGCAAAATTTACTTCATAATAAATCTGACATTATGGTCTTAATGTAGTTTATACTGTGGAAAGTGTTTAAAAATGAAGAAATTTTTAATTTGTTTAAACTCAGAGACAGAAAAATTTCAAGTATTGATTATGTAAGAAACTATTCATAGTAACTTTTAAGTAATCTAAAATTATGTGTAAATATTTATATAAATAATATAAATTTTGAAAACCATATTTTAAGAGCTTCTGTGTGTATTATGATTAATGAATTATAAATTAATGGATTACAATCAAATTTAAGTTTATAAATGAATAAAATGTAAAATATTTTCCATAATTGCTGGAATTACTTTTAGCCAAAATTTAAGTTATTTGTTCATTTAAATGCAATTAAAAATATTTTTTTATTGAATTTGGTCACTAATATTTCCTATTAATACATTATTTCCAATTTTGATTTAATTATTCTTATGTCTTAATGTTGTTAAATAAAACATTTGCAAATTGGTTGTATCTTTCATAAAGAATTTAATTACATTAAATAAATTTTTTGTTTTTATTGTTCTTAACCAAATTAACCTATTTTGTATGCAAGAATTGAAGAATATTGAAAATTTTTTATTCTAAGACAAGGCAAATATAGAAAACCAAAACATTCATACTGTATTTGATGAATTTGTTTTTTTTTATATTTGTTTGAGATACTGATTTAAGTAATAAATCAGTATCTCAATAAATGTAAATATTTCCCATTTTCATTATATTTAAATAATGAATAACATCAATATTGTAACATTTTTTTTGTTAACATATATTTATTAGTTCCTTCAGACAATCATTTATTAAAAGCAAATAATTTTCTTTTTGAAAATGTTATAAAATAAAATAAATACTACAAAGTCTAACTTATATGGTTATAATAATTTTTTACTGCTATTTGTGTTCTTGCTTATAAGGGTGTAATGTAATAGGCTGATTAATTTAAAAATTCATTTGGTTTCTTATCTACTATTAATATCATTTGCTTGCAATACATTTGAAATAACAGTATTTATGTTTTGTTCTTGAAAATATGGTCCATTTATTAAAAAGAAAAATTGATAAAAAGTTTCAAATACAAATAAAAAGTAACAACTTTTGTACATTGTAGATTTATTTCCATTAAGTATCATTAAAAGTACTTTCTGGATAAAGTATTAAAGAATATTATATAGTAATTGTATTTTATAATATCTTCATAAAAATAATTTGTTGTTTAATCATAAAAAGAGGTTTAAGTACCTCTTTTTATCTCATAGTTTGCTTATGCTTTTTTAAATATTTTAGGCATAATTATAAATAGACTATTTGTTTATAAATTTTAGCTTTTGTAAATGATCATGAAAAACGACACTTTTTTGGTTGTGCTTCACAGAAACAGGTTGAAGAATGGATTAGTTGTCTCAAGCTCTGCAGGTTAGACTACTTCTCTCATTTAATTATTTTAATAACAAAATGCAGCTAACAAATGCAAAAAAGTCTCTTTAAATGATTGGAACTTTAAATTTTTGGTGAAATTGAGAAACTGATTCAGAAATTGTTTATTTTCTTTATTATATTTATTTTTTGCATTTTGTACTATTAAATGATATAGATGCTTTTTATGAATATTTTCTTTTTTTTAGCATTAATGATAACTTATATCATAAGCATGAATTATAGCAAACTGGTATTTTGAAGAACATTTATGGAACTTTCCAGAGCATTTTGATTATTTCAAGAATATAATTTAAAAAAAGCATTATAAATTATTTTTGTAAAGTACTGCATTTTATCCCAATATCTTTTATAAAATTCTCTTTATTTAGCAAAGAATATTTTTTGAATATTAGTTTTTAGTGTAATAAATGGAAATTTTATATATCCTTTTTAATTAACTATCAGAAATAAATAAATTATTGAAATCAAATGCAATGAAATTAGTTTACACAATTATTTAGATAAGTTAATATTTTAAGTGATTTACTTTGTTGATTATCAGTTTACTACAGTTCTGTATTTTTACTTGAATTATTAATAATTCTGTATTTCTTCTGGAACTCTCCCAGAAATATTGTAATTTTAATATTGCTCTTTCTCAGGAATTTTATAAAGACAAATGTAAACAATTTTTTAATATCAATACTCGTAGTTTAAATTTTGAAAATGTGCTGATACTATAAAACATTCTCATTCATTTTTATATTAATATTTTTATTAAAAGGTTCACATTTGCATTAATAGCAATTATTGTAATATAAAAATTTTGATACCAATAATATAATGGATTTATTTAAGAAATATGTGGGAGAAAATAAGGAATTCTGATGAAATTATTAAAAAATAAATCTAGCTTTGAACTTTTGTTGGTAAGGTTATAAAAAAATGCCTTTTAATTTTTTAAAATAGTTTACTTATGATCAAAAGAAAATCCAGCTCACATAATTATTTAGAAAGTAAAATAATATGCATTTCAAATATATAATAAATACATAAATTATTGTAAAGCAAATTCCAGTTAGATTTTTATTAGAAATGAAAACCTCTAATATGAAATATATATTAATTTCAAATCTTTTGGATAGTTAACTTTTTCAATGAACTAGATCTTGAATCATTGTTTTGTGCTAGTTGCTATTAATATAACATGCAAAAGATCATTTTTATGATGTATTTTGTGATTTCTAAAAATTTTTTTTTTGTATATCATATAACTGTTTTGAGTAAACATTTATGAATGCCATTGATTGTATAAAAATAAAATTATTCAAATATTTGTGTGTGAATGACATATCTTAAAAAATATCTCAGAAAAAATGTGTTTCTTTTCATTATAACTATTATACAATCACTTGCACATCACTTTGTTTTATTATGCTTTGTAAATTTGGCTGTACAACTTACAATTATTTAGATACATATGTTTTAACTTTTTAGTTTCTTATTATTTTAAGAATTTAAAGAAAGGGGTCAATCTCAGTGTAAATTTATAATGGGCCATTTTCTTGAATTAAAAATTTATACTTTGTCTTATTTTCATTATAGCTTACCAAATTAAAATTCCAACAATTTATTTTCAAACTGTTTGTTTTAAAGAAGCTTATATATAATATTAATTTGTGTTTGAAATGTTTGGATAAAAAAATCCATACTATATGATTTCAGTAATTTTTTTTTGTATATCTCAGATTGAGTCATCAATATTAGAAATGTAAAATACATGTTGACAACATTTATTTTACATTAATATGGATGTTATATGCATAAAAAAAGACTTATTTACAAACACTATGAATAAAACTATAACAGTATGATTTTTAAGGTTCCCAATATAATTAACTAGTTATGCTAAGTTAGCAAAAAGTGGATACCTTACTTGATAAGTTCTGAATTTCTGAATATTTGGCAATTTTAAATTAATTTTAATTTTGTGAATTTTTTCAATTTATTCTTTTCATAAAAAATACACTGTTCATCTGTGCATTCACATGGAAAATTAGTATAAAACTAATTGTTTTAATTTACATGCATTAAAAGTATGTGTGACTATATTCTGAATTTTAAAGGAAATTTTATGAAATGCGTTTTTAAACTAATTTCAATTCATACTTTGATACTATTTGAAAATATTACTTTATTCCTATAAATTGTTTAACTTTATTTCTGAATACTTTTTAGTTATGAATATCAAAGATCTAAATTGAAAGAACTTCAAGAGACACTTGTGAAGAGAACTGGAAGGGTATGATTATTCTTTGATTTGTTCAAGTTAATGGTTTATCTTAATTGTCATTGTATGTATAAATTTTTAATTTGTAGAAATTTTAAATTGGTGACTGTTTTTAACTTACTTTAAAGAATTAATTCTTTGTTACCTTGTTATTTTAATAATTACCATAAATTATTTTTTGTGTGAAGTTTAATATTTTTTATGAATTTGAGTTCAGTGATTTATGTAAATTGACGATTCCATGATAGAATTAATACAACTCCTGAAAATTTGTAATTTTTCCAGTTATTGAGGAAACTTGTCATTTGAGTTAAATTCTGGAAAATAGTAAATATTTTTTGGAAATCTTTAAACTCTTTTTTTAGATATTAATTCTTTGTTAAAAAATTTTATTCAATTTTTTTATTTTTGAAATTTTTAATTAAATTTGCTCGGAAAGAAACAAAATATTAGTTTGTATCTTTATCTCTAGATATAAACTAGACTACATAACATAATACAAATTTTGATCAAGAAATGTTAAATAAATAATTACTAACTGGCAAATTTGTTTTTTTTAACATTATTTTATGATAATATAATCTTGTAGACTATAATGAAAGATTAGTCTGGAATATGCTTATATAATGATTTACTATTACAAACTTTCTTCAACTATTTAAACAGAAGAAAAAAACATGTATTTTTTATTATTTAATAGCAATGATCTGGGAAAAAGAAGTCATTCAAATGAAACTTAATAAGTAATAATTGCATTAAATATATTGTGCAATTTTATAATCTCAGTTTTCATATTAATATATATTGTTTTTATTCATCTTTAAACTTCACAATAAAAATAATAGAAAGAAACCATATAAATAAATATAAAAATGTCCATTAAAAATTGAATACTTAAATGAAATTTTTCCTGTTCTATCTGTGGTATTATTTAATGCTTTTGAAATCATCATTAATTTTGACTCTCATTAAAATCAAAAATATTCATATTAGTTTTCACAAATATTTATATTTCGTCATTTAAAAATCTATTTGAAAAGTGATATCTGTGCATAGTTACAGATATATTTAACCAAAAATAATTGGTGTACTATTTATTCAATGTGTAAATTTAATACCTCTGTGAGAAATTTTCTTTTACTCCTGGAAAACTGTTTGAAATTCTAGGAATTTATTGCTGAGCTGAATGGTTAGCTATCCTGTCTTCTAGTTAACAGCTTGTGTGTTTTAATCCCACCTAGGCCATGAATTTCTATTGATTCAGAATCTACTTTGAACTGTTGGTCCTAACCTAATTAGCCCTTGAAGAAAAAAAAAAAAAGATTATTGAATGACAAACAAACTTTTCAATGATATAAATCTTATATGTTAAACTTTTAATTTGTATACTTTATAATATTCTTTAATCAAAATTTTCTCCTGAACAATATTTCTCCCATTTAGTTTGCCATAAAGCAGCTATGTATGATGTAAATGACATTAAAATATTTTTGATATAAAGATATAAAATTTTCCAAAATATCTTTATCTTATTATATGAACATGCCTTTGCTGACTAATATATATTTTTAGTTAAACTTCAGTTTCTGGAATACATACATTTACTCATTCCGAAGTTACACAGAACAATAACATGTTTTAGAGAATAATACAATCAGATGACTGTTAAAAGAAACTGACAAATGGAGGAAAAATCATTCAATATTTCTGCTCATTTTTAAATTATAAAAATATTAGTAATTTATAGTGATGTAGAATGAGTTAATTTTACTATTTTTTATTTAAAAAATTCAGTAAAATTGCAGAAATTTAAAGAATATATCATGCTAATTTACAAGTATATTACAAAATGTGATTTATATTATAATCGAGATGAATTGTCTTTACTTTTAATCCTTTCAATTATATAAGATAAATAATTTCTAAGAAACATTTTTATGTTTACTTGTATATTATTATTTATATTATACATAAAATTTTATTTCTTGTTTTAATTTTAAATAATGCATACTATGAATGCAAGTTTAATTTATTTCAATAATTGGTTGAAAACAGTATAATTTAAACATGTTGCTATCTAAAAAAATTGTAATATATATTTTAATGACTGCATAAATCGCTTGCCTCTATAATTTTTATAGCTTTAGGTGGGTTTAAAAATGACTACACTGTATGAAAAAAGTAGGACACTAAGTTTTTTTTCAAATAAGAGAAGAATTTTGGATTTTTTCAAAATATATAATTTTATGGCAGCTCTTATTGTTATTTGATTGTTAATAATTTTATATCTGTAATATGAAATAAAAAACTACTTGCTTATTATAATTTAAAAATTAGTTTCAACCACACCATGCTGTGCAAAAAAGTTGGACAATTCTATAAAATGAAAATAAAAACCTTTTTAATAAGGAATTTTTCTTTCATTTTCTTTAGTTACTATCAAGACTCCATTTGGCATTGAATCATTTAAGTCTTGAATTTTGGTTTGACAAAATTTGTCCCAAACACAATTCAAAGTTTCTCAAAGTTCGATCAAAGATTCATATTGCTTGCTCCTGGTGTAAACATGCTGAACAATTACTGACCATATATTTTCAACAATATTGAGACCTGGACTTTTAGTAGGCCTTGGCAAAACCCAGACATTATTTGTTTTAGCATCATAGCTCTGAATTGTAAGATTTGAATGTAATCTGTATATTTCTGACTTCTACCCAAACACACTAGATTGGTCTTTCCACCATACCCATAGTTATAAAAAATATCAAGCTGCCACTTCCCATTTATCTTATAAAATAAATTTCTTCTTGTGTACCAAGATAATTTTAATAATATTGATAATTGAAGTCCAATTAGAGATTCAAAACATGTTCTTTGACCCACTGACGCCAGTATGCAATGTGCTTATCATTCCATTTAAGATGGTGCTTTTTTTTTTAAATATGAATGTTTCTGATCTTTCCATGTAGTTGTAAAGTGTTCTTCTGGTTACGTATGTGATTTCAGCTTGGTCTTGTGCTTTTCCAATGCTTACACACATTTTTTTAAGTTCCTTAAGGATTTTCCTTTGATCATGTGGTGTCAAATCTGTCAGTAATTGAATTCCTCTAACAATTTGAATTTTTCAAGAAATTAGAAACAGCATTTCGACTAATGTGTAGGTGCCTTGCCTTTTTGAAACTCACTTAAAGTTTTCACCTAGGCATTTTAACAGTATCAAAATTGAGGATTCTTTCAATGAAATATCTTTTGGAAGAAAAACAGTTTAAAAAACAAAATTTTAAACAAATTAAACTGCTACAGATTCAAAAATAAAAGTATTTTTGCAAGTGTCCTTCTACTTTTTTCTTAGACCAGAAATTCTTAGTACTATTTTATAATATATCATTTTTGGCGGATAAAATGGATTTTCTAATAATGAAAGGAAAAATAATTTAATAAAATAAAGAAAATTTACTTACAAAATTACAATAATTCCCCTAAAATATAAAGCAAAAATTTATAAAATATGAGTGTCCTACTTTTTTTACATAGTATATCAAAGTTTTGGACAGTTGGTAATGTGTAACTAACATAAAAACTTCAAATAAAAATTGTATTAATTCCTATTTTTAATTGATCATGTAATTTTAACAGCATTTTTTAATTACTATCTAATGTTATTTATAAATAATGTCTCTAATATGATCTTAATATACTTTTTCTAACGCAGAAAAAAAGAGAAAAAAATTTTCATTCTTTTCACTATATATAAGTTGGAAAATAGAAATCAATTTGGAAATTATTATTTTCTTGTAATAGTAGCTTTATTATTGCAAATTATTATAAATATGCATTTTATCCTTCCAAGATTTTCTAAAGAAATAAAACAGTTTTTTTTTACTCTCAAATGTAAAAACTGAAGAATTTTTAAATAACATTTGGTATGGCATCTTTATTTTAATTAAAGTAAAATGGTTGTTTTTCTTGGAAGATTAATTATAATCAACGTAAAGTTATATATTGCTTTTCTTAGATTTTATTTTCAATTTATTCTTTTTATTAGGATCCACTTTCTACATTTTCTTCTAACAAATGTGGAAAAATTATTGAAGAAAATGACTGTGACAAATATTTTGATAGAGTGCACTTATTTTCAAAAAATTCCTCTGGTAAAAATGTTTTTATTTTGTGACTATGAAATACTTTTTTTGGCATTTTTAAATTTTTTGTCTTTTTAAAACTTATTTAGTTAATTGTTGTACATAATAATTATAATTTTAATGGTGTCTTATGTATCAAATTTTGAATGAATGTTTATATAATTTCCTGATTTGAATAATAAAATTCTTAATATGTATAGAAAACTAAATATATTTTTTTATTTTTTATAATTTAAGTTTCTTCATAATTAAAAATTATGTTTTCTTAAAAGAAGGTATAAAAAATGAAGGATGCATATTAATTTCATTGTCATGATTTTAAGGAAAGTCTTCAATGTATAGCACTAGAAAAAGAATTTTAATTGGAAAAATATTCAAACATTATAGAAGTTGCAGAAAAATCTTGCTGTTTATTTATTAATCATAGAAATAAATCTAAACTACATTAAAATTGGTTGTACAAAGTGAAATTTTTGTGGATTAAATTAAATGTTATCAAATTTACATAAATTTTAAATTGAACTACATTCTTTTCTGCTGATTTTATATATATATATATATATATAGTGTGTGTGTGTATATAAAGCAATATTATGTGAGGAAAAAGTGGAGAAAAATATGGATTGTCTTAACTAAAAGCTGTTTCAGCATAGCATAAGCCCTGTATTTATTAACCCTTGTGTGCCCTTATTTGCAAAAAGCTATTTAAAAACTTCAAATTAAATTACTGTACATTTGTTACCAAAAAATAAGGAAAGATAACAAAATAACAATAATTCTCTCAAACACAAGCCAATCTCATTGAAATATGAATATGTTAGTAAATAAATGGAGCTTGACAATATTATATTATGCAAAATAATGGCTCTGCTATTGTAATATATCACATGTGAGGAGCATAAAAATAGATATCTCAAAGCAAGGTGATAATTGTCACTGTGTGTGTGTGTGATTAAAAATCTAGTACAATGAAATTGTAACAATGGTCTCCAAGTGTCATTTACCCAAATAATTTCAATGACGAGCAATTGGAAGACTAGAGGCAGGACAAAGTCAGATAGAAGGGACTAAATGGCTGAATGTGAGTCCATCTGTGATTCATTGATTTTTGCTGCAATTTCTCGCCCTAGATTCGACATCCAGGAGTTCAACCAAGGACGGCTATGTACTGCCACAAAGGCTAAAGACCGATATTTGTCATTATGCGCTCGAAAGAATAGAACTGCAACTCCGGCTGAACTCAGATCTCCCTTGCAGCAAGTTCTGGAAGATTGATATTCAGATCGACTGTGAGTCGAAGGCTTCAGAAACGTGGTCTTTATGGAAGGCGACCTGCCATTTGCGTCCCGCTCACATCATGCCATATTAAGGAACGTTCGCAATAGGCACATCAACATGTCTACTGGATATGTGATCAATGGAAGTCTTTTTTTTTATGGATGAGTTCAGGTTTAAATTCAAGTGATAGTAGGCGCATTTTCATTAAGAGAGATCGCTGATCTTATTTTCATCCACCAAACATCCATAAAAGAGATGTATATGAATCAGGCAGCATCTGTATTTGGAGCAGTATCTCTTTCAGTAGATGCACAGACCTTCATATCTTTTCCCATGGAAATGGTAATGCTCATATAGAAAATACATCCTGGATGCTTGTGTGCATTTTTATGTTGGGGCAATGGGTGATGTTTTTGTGCTACAGAAAGATGATGCGAGATCGTACAGGGCTCAGGTTGTGGTTGCTTATCTTGAGCAGGCAACAATTAAGAGCATGATATTAACCCAATCAAGCATATTTGGGATGATCCAGAACTATGTGTAATTTCTCTCAATCCTCTTCCTAGGACTCTAAAAACGCTTTCAACAGCTTTGGAAGAGCAATTGCTCATACTACCTACACAATTAATAGACCACATACTTGAGAGCATTACATATAGTTTAATGTGCTGTATTACTTCTCAGGAAGATCATACCCCATATTAAGGATACTTTTCCTGTATCAAACTTACACCTCCCATTTGTTCATTGTATACACATGCTAATTTTTATAAAACCATAATTGTCTGGTGATTTCTTTTTATGCTATTTTCTACTTTCCAATGTTTTTTTATAACGTGTATAAGTTTATTTAAATTCCACGCATAACTTTTTGCGTTATCGTCATTTTTGTGAATTTTCTTTAACTTATGATAAACAATGTACAATAAAGTGTCTACTAGTAATTTTGTCCAAATATGATTTAAATATTGAATTACCATGTTTTCCTGTGTATATAATTAAGAAGCGACGTATTATCTGCAAGATCTTTTTTCGAGTAAAAGAAAAAAAGAGCGTCGCATAAATCGCAGCGGCGTTTAATCCGCGGCTATTTTTTTCAGTGAATAGTTAAAAATTTATACAGCTGATAATATGGGTGTCACATAAAATTAAAAAATGCACAGTATGGTTAAAAATATAATAAATTGTACAGAAAAAAACTTTTATTATAAAAAATATCTCTTTGAATCCACCTCATCGCAAAGTGATATGAAATCGATCTAGATCTAGTAAAACGTGATCGATGTAGAGCGATAATTCCGCGAAGATTCTAGTAAAACTTATGGATTTTTAGTTTTTAATAACTTTTAAAACCATATTAGACTTATTTTAAAAATAAAATATATTTGCTTCGTTAATAATTAAATGAAAGAAATGAATTATTTTCTAACTGCGTATTGGATACATTTTTCTTTTGTACCGCACATGTTTTGTTTTTCTCTTCACATTAACACGTTTGTCACCATTTTTTTTTATTTGCTTTCGTTATGGCTTTTAATTTAAAATCTGCTGTGTAACAAACGTTTTCGCTTTCGTATGACGATAAACGAATTTGAATTTTTCAGGACAAAACAGCTCACGTCAGGACAATGCGAAATGACGTTACCGAATCGCAAGTGTAATCTTTCCGAGGAAGTAAATTCAGTCTTGAATGTAATTGGATAAGTTGAAATAAGTTAGACTTCTTGTGGTGCCGCTTATTATTTATTTTATGAAACATAAATAGTATTTTTTTCAAAACTTACTTTTAAAGCATTTTTAATGATAAACGTTTTTTTATCAGGTTTATCGCGGCATCGTTATAATACGCACAACGAAATTTTTAGCTTTTTTAACACATAGTCCACTCATTATAAACAGGAAAATATGGTAATACATTTTTTATTTTACTATAATTCACACTTCTATAATGTCATTAGAAATATTTAAATACACACTATACTAATTTGACTGCTATATTTTATTGGTATGTATTTACCTGTAAGAATTTATTTCTTGGAATATTTTCTTATCATGATATCCTAATTGTAAACGTTATTTTATTTTATTTCAGATTTTATTACATTCACATAGTACTGGAAATTCAGGTCAGTAATCTTTAAAAAAAAATTGAAATAATTTAATAGAATTATTTGTTACATTTTGTCAAATAACAAGTAAAACTTGAATTTTTTTAAATTTTATATTTTGACAACCCCAAATTGTGAGTAACACAATTGTTTGTTCTTAAGCAACTTTTTCTATTATTTAAATTATACTTTAATTCTTTTAATTCGCAACCAAGTTGTCTCATTAAATTAACTATTATATAAGGATAATTTTTGATACCTCATTTATTAATTCAGATTAAATTAAGGATTTGTCCATTTTGGTTCCCTCTGACACTGAATTCCTAAGAGTTTTGTAATATGAAGAAAATTTATCATAATTGGAATGAAGTGTGTTCAGATCAAATTTTTGCGAATATTTAAACAAAAAATTTTCAAGATAATTTTATTTCAAAGAATATAAATGAATGCAAAATAAAGTAACTTTTCAAATAAAAGAAATTTTTTTTAATATATGTTGTATGAAATTTTAGTAAAATTCTTTAATGCTGGATAATTGTTTTTATTTGTTCACATGCATAACAAAATTTTGCTTTAAAATTTCCAAAATTTTATATTGAATTAGAACGTTATTCAGTTTAAAAGATTATTTTGATCAGTGATTTTTTGCATGAAAATTCAATCTTATTACTTTACATGAATGATAACGTTTTTTTTTTTTTTTTTTTTTTTTTAAAAAAAAAAAAACAATTTATTAAATTCTATCATAATTTTTTTCAAAACCATGAATAAAGATAATTCACTTTATAAGACTGAGATTTGTGTTATTGTATAATCTCTTGTTATTGTTATAAAGTGAATTATTTTTCACTTGATCGAACATTTTGAAATCTCTTGACATTTACACCATGGGTTTATTAACCGCATTAAAACCATGGGTTTATTTTTTAACACTAGAAAAAAAATGAAATTATTCCATGTTATCAGATTATATTTGCATTTTTTTTTCATGATTAAGTAAATAACATTTCTAATTCCTTTTTAGGTTCTTAAACTAAGGAAAAATATTGAGTATGCCCAAGGTATTGCCTTTCTGAAACACTTGTATAGATAATATATATTTTTATAAAAATACACTTTTGTATGAAAAATCATTAACATATATTTATTTTATGGTTAAATCCATTTAATAAAAGTTGAGATTATCATTAAATTCTCTATTTAATATGCATATTTGGAATACAAATTTTGTATTCTATAAATTTGCTGTAATTATTTTGAAAAGTACAAATATTATAAAATGAAATTGCTTCAGTTAAATAGTATGTACTCATCATGTCATAATTAATTGTTTAAATTTTCTATTTATATATTTCAGATGTATAATCTCACAATATTTAAATACATACTAGTTCTCCTCTTAAAATGATTAAATGAATGTAAACCCTGTTAATGTATGCAAAACTATATATATAATTTATTATTTATACATCTTTTGATATAAATACTATTGTACTAACTTTGTGTTGTCTCTATTGACATTGTGATGTTTTGAAATGCTTTGTTTAATTAAAATATTGTTGTGTAATATTGCAAATTAAATTTTCTTAGGGAAAAATATAAGCAAAACCAAAGAGAGAATTTGTATATAATGTATATGAATATTTCAAGGTATTAACTACATTTTTAAATGCTATACTACATTTCAGAGTTTATTTTGGATTAATTTTTAATATTTAAAAAATTGTTATGGAAGAAATATAAAAAGTTTGCTTATTTGTCAAAGATAACATTGGAGTTCCATAATTTAAATTTTCATGTATGCAATAATTGTTCATTAATTTTATCTTGACCACTAAAAGTCAAAAATAATTTCTGTAACTCACAAAAAAGTAACTAGAAAAAAGCATGTGATGATACTCATAAATTTAAAGCATTTTCATATTTTGAAAGATAGTATTTATTAGTTAAGTTTAAAAAAAAAAAAAAAAAAAAAAAAAAAAACATCAATAAAGAATATTTTATAATTACAGCTTTAAATTTTTGATAAAAAAATATCTAAGATTAGAGATCACTTCCATTAACAAACATATGTTCAACATAATGAACAATTAAATTTTAGTGTAACTTATTTTAGCTGTGTGGATTACCATTGATATTTCTAAAAATTATGTAACAAAAATATTTCTAATTGAAACTAATAGCAGAGGTTTTATTCTTGGATAGTATTTAATTATCAAATTTTATAATTCGTGAAGTCACAACTTTTACTAATGTATTGTTTAATTATCAGAAATAGATTTGAAGACAAAATGCATCAGGTGGAAAATTAAGGTCTTTATACTTTTGGATTTAAATTTTTTTTTAAAAAATATACTTTTAAAGGGAGAAATTGTTTATCTTTACTCAAATGTTTATAAGTATTATTTACATTTTTACTTGTAAGAGTATTGTCTTTTTAAAATTATTTGTTTCTAAACTTGTGTATATTCTCACAAACAATAATTTGCTAAAATTAAAATTGATATAAATTATATGTTATGGTAGCTAATTTTTTTTAACAATGCATTTAAAATTGAATAATATGCCAATTAATGAATATAATATCATATCATTTTTAAAAACTAGTTACTTAAATGGAATTCTATTCTTAAGCCTAATGTAGCTATATTTACTTTTTTTAACTAGATATGAAATAAACTTGTCAAAAACTACAAGAAAATTATAAATTTTCTTATACTTGAATTTTCTTCATGCTCTTAAAATGCAGTAACTGCTTGAACATTGAATTAAGCAGCTTTTTCAAAAAGTAGTATGCTGTTTTCATAAACAAATTCCTTTGGAATTCCACAAATATACTAACAAACAGCTGCTTAATATTTTATTACTTTTCATTTTTTTGTCACAAGTGTATAACTCGATTGTTTTATTTAAATAGCTTTTCCATTGTACAATATGGTTAAACATGATAAGTCATAATGTATTATATTTTTTACTTTAAATAAATATTTTGAATAACATGAAATTTTCTTCTTATTTATTGAATGATACTCTTTGTTGATTCCATTCAACAAAGTTTTTACATAATGATTTTTTTTTTAATTTTTTCCTTATGAAAAGTATTTTTAATTTACTTAAAAAAATATTTCAATTTAATGCAATTAAAACTGTCTCTGAAATTTAAATAGTCCATATAATAAAATATTAATAGTCTGTTAGTCAAAATTCAGCTTTCAATTTTATTTTAAAAAATAAAGTTTATATATATATATATATATATATAAACTGAACATTGATTGACAGGTCTTAGTAACAGAATTAATTTATTTTGTAATAACACACAAAAACAAATATATAATAATTTTTACACCCTGACACAAAATATATTTTTTGATATGGAATAAATTTTTGTATTTTAAAATTAATAAAGATAAAATTTACTTTTCACGTCAAATTTTCATATTTATTTTTATGAACTGTAAATTTATGAATATATAATAATCCTTTTTCATTATCATCACTTTAGTACAGTCTAACACTGAAATGTTGTAACTTCACTCTCAGTAGTATCTTTGAATTCACAAATAATCTGAGACAGAGAAAAAAATAAGTAAAAGCTTCAAACATTAATTATATTGAATAAAGAACAAATGTATGTGATATGAAAAAGTTTGAAGAAAATTTTCATTCTTATTTTCAAAAGGAATTTATATGTAATTTAAAGTTATCAACTTTTTATTTCTCATATGTTTTAATATTACCCATAAGTGTACAATTGCCTCTAATACTATAATTATAAATTTATGAAATTACATTGCAAGGAATTTTTGAAGACAAGAATAATTGCTGTTAAAATTTCATTGCAAATATTAGACTTTGCTTCTTGAACTTTTAATCACAAAATATATTATTGTGATTAAAAGTTTAAAAAGCAAATAAAAATTCTGAATTACCCCAATATGATTTGCTCCTGTTGTGGTTTAGTATTTTACATTCTATCCATATTTTTGTCATCTTAAGGTTGATGATTCATAGCTAAAAAATTGCAGCAGTTTTTCAGTAATATTGTGATAAATAATAACTGCCAGTGTATTGTTAATGTACAGAATTCAATTGTCATGGATTTTCACATTGGTTTGTTTGTCACCAATGATCCATATCATTTATTTTTAGAATTATATAAAAACCATTATCTTTAATGTAGGTTATTATATTTTTGTTACAGCAATTGTGGTTGTTTATAGTTATTTAAACACAATTTCTGTTATATGGTATTTTAAGATTATAGTTACAATATCATTCATTACATATGGAACTTTTCTCTTCCAAAAATGTCTAATATTTAAACCTGCCCAATCTCTGTATTTATACTTAAAATTATCTTTTAGCCAATTGAATGAGTATTAGAAGAGTAAGACACCTAATTAAAATATTTTAAAGTTTATATATTTTGAGGAAAAATTACCATCTAGCTGAAAATTCTGCAATATAAATCAATTACTCTTTAATTAGATATTTACAGGAATGCATTACTACCAGTTGTCAAAATATTTAGTATACAATTGCTAGCTTTAGATTGCCTTGAGTTTTTTGTCATTATAGGTATATGAAATTACACATTTAATTCCAATAAAAATATTCACTGTGTGTGTTTCATGTGTTTTATTTCTTTTTTGGCCAAAATATAAATAAGAGCTATTTGTTTTATAAATTTTCTTCAGTTTTTTTTATTAAAGCTGGAAGTTTTTAGCTTATAAATTTCTTTTCGATAATTGTTTCCAGAAATAATTAAATTAATGGCAATTTATACCAATATACACATGCAAGTCTTGATATTAATCAAAAATAGCATTCATTTTAAGACATAAATACAAATGTTTTAAACATATTGCATAACATCACATTAAAATGTATCTAAATTCTTACATAATAATTTAAGACAATAAATTTTTGTTCATTGAATTCCTTCAAATCACATTTTTAAAAGAAGAAAAATGTTGAGAATCAATGACATCCAAAATTTTTAAGTTTAATTGCAAACTCAATAATAAATATGGATTATTTACACTGAAAAGCCAAAATGACTATGTCATTAGATACATGACATTTAAATAGTCATATATGTAATTCATTTCAAAGTGTGTAAAGTATCATTCCTATGTTTCCTGGACAAGGTTGCTAATCTAAAGGACTTTGTGATGTTGGATCAAAGAGACTTTAAGTAAGTATCTTCAAAACTGTACAGTTCATTGGCTGTTCACATGCCTTTGCAGATCTTTGTGTAGTAGATGAATAATGAAGATTATCAGACACAGTGTTGGATGCTCACACATCATTGATGACTAGAAATTTGGAAGCTGCCTCTGCATTTAGAGATGAGCTATACCACTAACTCATGTACTTTTTTTCATTTTTTGAAAAATTTTTGCTTTGATTCACATTATACTTGGTCATCAATGGCACAACTGTATGTATCTGATCTTATTTTATCAAGCTGAACAACCTCAAATTTCATGTACTAATAATGATGAGTGAGGATTGGAAATTATTGCATCTGGTACTCATAAGATTGCTTGCAAACAGCTGATGGAGCTGGCAGTTTTGGATGTCATTTTGATGTTTCTGATTTTGGATTTATTCTGAGTTTTTTGGGCCACTGTTATTTGGTTGAGTTAAGCCTTTCATGATACACTTAAGTGACCACAGGAGTGTGGTGCTTCACATTCTCTGACAATTTATACACTTCTCTCATTGGATCATATGCATGGCACATCATCAACAATGTTTGGCTCTTTGGTTTATATTTTGATAATTTTTTAATCAATTGAGGTTAAATTTTAATTTATGAGAGAATAGTTTTGACATTTAATTGACACTATCAATTAAAACAAATTTTTGAAAAAATATCAATTTAATGAAATGTTTTTCATTAAAATAAGCTTTTGAGTTTCTCACATAATAAAAAGAATTACATTAACATCAGTATGTGTCAATTTTTTTTTTTCCTTTTCCACATTTTACCCAGAATAATTAAATGCTATTTTAAATACAATAAAAGCATTTATAAGAGGGACATTTTTAAACTGAATTTCATTTTCTCCTTGATTTATAAATATCAGACAATTTCTTTGGTTTGTGATGATATAGGTGCATATTTAGAAATTTCTTTCTAGTACCAAAATTTTTAGGAATTAAAATTATGGCTTTAATGAAGGCTAATATTCTTCACTTAAGGAAATAGTTGTTTTTATTATTTCCATTTTGATATACTAAAATTTGAGGAAAGCATCTAATTTTTATGCAATTCATATCAAAATGAATTAATTATAAATTAAAGTATTGTAAAATTAATTTAAAGTACTAGTCAAATCATTGGTTCATGAAATGTAATAATTTAAATCAAAAAGAAATTTAAAAAGGGCAGGTTATTATTATTATTTTTTTCAATACAGTTAAACAAGTATTTACATTGAATAAAATTTTATAGATGGCAATAATGTAAAACAACTAAAATTTTTTAGTAAAAACAAAAATAAATTCTATCAATATTTTAAAAATCTATAGTGTTTACTTCAGATTATTAAATTACAATTTTAAGGGAACATAAACAGATCATATATTATACTCAAAATATAGAGTTGAATAAGTAAAAATTGGCAAATTATTTTTAAATTATTTCACTAAAATATTTTTCAAATTAACTGCCTAAATTTTACATTTCTATTAATATTCAGTTTTTGACATCAGACAAATTGCAAAAATTTAGCTAGAATTATCCTCAAAATTTTATAAAACTTAGTTTTGATGATATAGCAAACATTTTCTTTACTTGGTTAAATGTTATATCTAATAATGAAGAAAACCATGAATTTTAAACATATAAAGCAAAATATTTCACTCCAGTACTTGTATTTTATTGTTAAATTACTAAAACCCAAAATTAAAAGCATACAATAGATAAATATTTCCTCAAAAGAATTCTAAAATTCAGACTAAAAAAGATAAAAATTATCCTTATTTCTTCATGATATAACTGATTTGCCCTTTTTATTTTATAATTGTGTGAATACTTTTCAATTTTGAACAGTGATAATTTATATGAAAAACAGTTGAGATTCCACTGAAACAAAGTTTATTATAAATACAAATAAGACACAGAAGCAATAAACTATTGCAATGAAAGACTGCTAGGCTCATGAAAAAATGTAAATTATCAGTTGTTTTTTCTTAAAATTAAAAAAATATTATTTTATAATTAAAATCAATGACTTTAAGATGATCTAAATAAATTTTCTATGTTAGTGGATTTGGTATCAATGTGCAGACAATACAGAATGAGACTTAAAAATAAAATCCTACAAACATAAAAGAAGCTAATAGAAAAATCATTAAAGTTAATGTAATATTTAGTAATTTGGTAAGGCAATTCTTTTCTTTTAAAGCCATGACAGCTGATAAGATCAATTTTGATGCATACATATGAGTATATTTTATGGCACCAATCATGCTCTTAATTTCTTCAATACATTGAATTAAATGTGAATTTGGATTTCAAAAAATTAATTTATTTAATACGTAGATGGTTTATATTTACATATAAATTCAATTATATACAGAATGATTCTAAATTGTTTTAACAAATTGAGAGGGGTGATACTCATCCATATAAACAATAATTACATAGGAATACAGGGTCGCATTTTACTCTGAGAGGCAAAAAAATTAAAATAGAAATGCATCAAGAACCTATCATTGCAGCATTTTGCTCTTATTGGTTACCAGAGAAAGCCAATCAGAGTAGACATTCAACATCATTGCTAAAAGTATTATCTGGATAATTTCATATGAAAATATTCTTGAATGTTAGGGCAGCATATATATATGAAGAATTGGCTGATATGCACTTTATATAAGGTGAAGCAACAGGGAATAGGTACGAAGCATGAAGATTTTAACAGTGGTTTCCAACTAGTCATATTTTGACAGTGAGGTTTTCATTAAACAATAAATTTTGGTGTCATTCATTTGCATCATCTAAAACTGTTGTGAGTTCAGGTATGAATTCCTCTTTTCTACCTCTCAGAGTGGAATGCAATACTATGTAATTATTGCTTGCCTGAATGGGTACTATCACTCCTTTTAATTTGTAAAAACAATTTAGAATCACCCTGTATAATGATTCACAGTATTTACATTGAATAAGTTGTTTTAAGGACAAAGTTAATGAAATAAAATTTAATAATAATCCAAAATATGAGTTCTCTTACAAAATTTTAGAAGAAAACTAAATTTCAAATTAAATTATCAATAAATGAATTTTTTAAAACATAACATAGAAGACACTGGTCAAAACAGATTTATAATATACCTTATATTTATTAGACTGTATGAAGATTCACAAACAACTGAATTTGATTACATTTTTGAAAATATAAGATTTTTCTATAAAACATATCAGAGTTTAAACTACAATTACTGCAGATTAAAAATAAATATTTTAATATATATGGTTTAAAATTTTTAAATGTTTATCTCACTAAATTGAACATTTTTATTAAAATTCATTGAACTATAAATACTACTAGCTTATTAATACTGTAAATAAAAATAATTTTAGTTTACATTTCTTTCTTTCCTGGAGAGGTTTGAAGGACCAGAATTGTTCAACAGATCTTTTACATCATTAGCATCTAGAGTTTCGTACTTTAACAATGCCTCTGCAATTTTTTTATGTTCTTTACAATGAAGTTTAAGAATATTTTTAGCTCTCTCATAAGATTCTCCTAAAAGACGTTTAATTTCAGAGTCAATATTTTCGGTGGTAGTGGGCGATAGTTCACTTACAACAACCAAGGAGTTTTTATTATCTTCAAAAGTACGCACACCAACTCTGTCAGACATACCCCATTCTTTAACCATGTGGCTAGCAATGGCTGTTGCTTGTTTTAAATCACTTGATGCACCAGATGTAATCTTTTCAGTTCCAAATATGAGTTCTTCAGCAACTCTACCACCCATTAAAGTGTCCATTTCAGCAAGCATTTGAGATTTTGTAACATGATAACGTTCCTTTTCAGGTATATAAGCTGTATGTCCTAATGAAGGGCCACGAAGTATAATTGTTACTTTATGTAATGGATGAGAATCTTTAGTGTAATGTGCTACAAGAGCATGACCTGCTTCATGGTATGCAGTAATTATATTGGCTTCTTCATCAGGGATACGGGATTTTCTTTCTGGGCCCATCAAAACTTTATCTCGAGCATTTTCTAAATAACTCATAGAGACTGCATCTGCTTTATCAATGGCAGCCCTTAAAGCTGCTTGATTTACCATATTTTCCAAATCAGCACCAGTAAACCCAGTTGTTCCACGAGCAAGCATGTCAACATCAACACCTGGTGCCATTTTAATTTTACCCAGATATAAATTCAAGATTTCTTTACGATCATTAAGGTCTGGAATACTGACTTGGATTTCAACATCAAATCTGCCTGGCCGTAAAAGAGCTTTGTCTAAATCATCTCGGCGGTTTGTCGCTCCTAAAACTATGACACCTTCATTTTGTCGAAAACCATCCATTTCAGTTAATAATTGATTAATTGTTTGATTGGCATAAGGATGCAACAGTGAATTACTTCTTTTTGCACCAACCGAATCTATTTCATCAATAAAGATAACACAAGGAGCTTTGGACTTTGCTCGGCTGAATAAATCTCGCACTCTACGAGCTCCTTGACCTACTAAAATCTCATCGAATTCTGGACCAGCTGCATGAAAAAATGGTACATCAGCTTCACCAGCAACAGCTCGTGCCAATAGTGTCTTGCCTGTTCCAGGTGGTCCAACTAATAAGACTCCTTTAGGCAATTTACCACCAAGTGAAGAAAATTTCTCAGGATTTCTTAAAAATTCAACAATTTCTTGCAATTCTTGTTTAGCTTCATTTACACCTTTAACATCATTGAATGTCACATCAATTTCTTCAGGATAAACTTCATTTGCTGTTCCCATAAAAACTCGCCGAAAAGATCCACTCATCACAGATGAAAGTATATACAGTATAAGTATAATTCCTAAAAGATCTCTAAATATATTAAATATTCCCACTTTAGAACCAGTTTTTTCTTTGCCATCTGCAGCTGTGTAACCTTCTGCAAACGCTATTCTAAGTCTTTGTTGCTCTTCAGCTGTTAAATTTTCATCAGATAAAAGAGTCTTCAACTTGGTGCGTTGTTCAGCTTCATTTTGACTTTTAACTTTTTCTTTGCTTCCCCAATTTCGAACGAATGGAACCCAATCTTTCCATGTTAAAGAAGCAGTGCCAGTTTCTACATTTGTTCGTAGGCCAGTAACTTTCTTAAAACTTCTAGTTTTAAAACCCCTTGTGGGTGGAAAATTAAGTGCATTTATTTGATAAGAAACTACAATTTTATTTCTTCCAAATAAATCTCTTCGATTTAAATTTGATTCGGGAAAGCCATATTTGTTTTCGAAAAATGTAGCATTAGAAGAATAAGATATTGGATGAAGACTGAAACCCCGATCAAGAGCATCGATTTTATGCTTTTCTAAAATGTATGAATATGTATTAATAATTGAAGAATCAATGTTTGCCAATGCTTCTTGGAAACTTTCTAGGCAAATAACATTTATCGTATTCCGATCATTTACATGTTTCTTTTCTTTCACTTTTAAAGTAATTTTGTTTACATAATTGGAAAAAATAGAAGCCACGTTCTTAAAAGGAAGCACGATTTGAGGCCAAGAATGAATTGGAGTGCCGAATTGAAGCATATTTGCAATAAGATATAGGCACAAAATCAAAAAGCCGCAGGTCAACTGAAGTAAATATATTACGTGATTATAAAGTTATATAACAAGTATTCCAGATTTTGAATATAATAGTTCCAACTCAATAACAGTATTTCCAACAAATTCCATACTAAATTCAGTTCTCATGCAGATCAGAAATTGATTATTAATAAACAATATCGTATTTTGTTCGTGTTAATACTCTCAAAAACAATACTTAGCAATTCAACATTTAACTAATTTACTTTACAGTTGCAAGCAAGAAATAAATTTGTGACATCTGGAGTGATTTTTTCTGAAAAACATATTAATTGGTTCGTGTCTTATGTTTAGAATTAAAACCATAACGACGCTAAATTCCTATTTTAGTTTATATTTTCTGGTGTATTTTATAATTTAATTAAACATTTTCTTCTTAATCGCTGCTTTTTTTATATTGTTGGCAACAAGGGCTTATTAACATTAATAACAAGGTTGAATGGCAATACTACTTTGAATTCGTTATTTAAAAGCGAAACTAAAAGAGCAACTCTTATTGCTTTTTATTTTGCAAAAATTCTTTAGTGAGGTCATAATTTAACGAAGACTAAAAAGTCTAATTAAAAGTCTAAAAATTTTAATTAGATTATTTCATAGCTTGTTTTTCATTAAAATTACATTGTTATTATAGCAATTAGTTTTTAACTTAATAATATTTTCTTGAAAATATCTTTCCATATATTGAAGTACATGGGGAAAAGTTAATAATAAAATTCATTATGTATGCATTATTTAAGTGGTTAATAAATTATTGTGTATGGTTATAAATTTTTTTAAATATAACTTTTTTGTACTTAATTTCTTTTTTGGCTAAGGAAGGTCTTTTTGTGTTCAATGAAACTATTTTTAAGAGTTAAGCAATTATTTTTTCCTTGTCAAGGAAATAATGCTTACAAAAAGATATCTTTTATCTGCTATTCTTGACATCTTTTTCTTTTATGTTATTTTTTTACTTTGAAAACATTTAACCATAGTGACTACAGGTTCTTACGTACTAAGACGACTACCTAAGCAATAAATTTTCTTTTGCTATTTCATTCGCGGAATTTGCTCGATTTAAATAATATTTACAAATACTTTTTGTTTTAACGTTCTCTATAACCTGGGTTAACAGTGAGGTTTTTTTCGGTAGTCATATTATATTATTTTTTCAGATCGCCTTTTTTGGTGATCAAGAACTAGTAAAAAAAGGTCTTTTTTTTAATTTAATATATGACAAAGTTTGAAATAAAAACCACTTTTATTAAATTTACTTTTTTAAAGTAATGTTATGCTAATAATTTTACTAGCTGTATTGGTGATAATCTGTCACTATTTTTTTTTCTTTTCTATTTTTATTCAATTTTTTTTTAATCTAATATAACTCTGGTTACATATTATATTATAAAATACTATCTAAGTTAGATACAAATTTTAAATGCTACTATATTTGAGAATCTGAAAACTGATATCAATAATGAATAAAAGATTTTATTCATTCAATATATTTTTAAAAACGAGTTTTGATGTGAAGACTTGTGATATTTCATTTCTTCATACTGCTATCATCTATGCTTTATTGTCTTCTACTTGTATTTTGAATATGTTGACAATGATACAGAATATATCTACAATCTTTTTTTCTGCACAGGGAGCTTATTTAGTTTGATAGAAAGCCCTAACTAAATAAGCCCTCTTAAGCTGGAAAAAGAGTCTACAGTGCAGATTTCTGTACAGTTTTTCTACGAAGTTCCTTACTTAGGATAACTTTGCTGATTAAAAAAATTATCTTTTAATTTCCTTCTAATGTGCAAAGAAATATCAAATAACCCAGCCCAATACAGTAAATCTTTACTTATATTTTTATTATAAATTTGTTATAAAAAAGTGTAAATCTTCAAAATGAAAAAAAAAAAAAAATTTAAATTTTTCTTAAATGTATGTTGCATAAAATATTTTGTTTAATATTTTTTTATCATAAGCACTATGTCATATAAAAATAATCAAAGTTTAAATAAAATAATGGATATTGAGTTAAACAATATAAAAGTTGAAAAAAATTAAAATAAAAGGATTAGAGAAAAAATTTTTTATTTTGGTTTATGACAAAATACTAATATTAAAACCATCTATTATGGAATATCCTATCTTAAAGTGCTAAAAATTTACTGTAAGATCAGCCTTGGTTACTTTTTCAAAATTTCACCGTTTTGTACAAGCAAGGGGGAAAAAACAGAATATTGAAAAGTATTGCCTGTGCAAAAAAATGGGTTGCCAGAAAATGTTTTTTATCGCCAAATGTGGAAAATTTGAGCCAAGGCTGACCGTACTGCAAATCTGATAACAATAACTATTTATTTAATATATCTGTGTGGTTTTATATTGTGTTAATTGAAAATTCTATCTAAATTTGAAAATCCATATTTAAATGTTACTTTAAAAATCTGAAAGCTGGTAGCAATAATGAATGTTAACTTTTATTCATTCAATATATAATTAAAATGTGTTCTAATATTGTGAAGACACTTGTATGATATTTCATTGTTGTATTTCTTCATATTTATTGCATCATCTATACTTTATTTTCCTTTCCTGTGCTAATTTACCAATATTTTAACCTTTAACTCTAGTTTACTTGCTTGATTTGATATTAAATATAATTGTTATTAATTATTCAAAATCTCTTTTACCATAGTAAATATATAACAATGTATCAATAAAAAATATAAATAAATAGTGCTACAAATTGTGAAATTTTTAGTGCTAAATATGACAAAAATAAATTTTAATGAGACATTTATGATTCTATATAAAGTTATTCAATATTTATATATTACATAATTAAATATCCACAATCTAGAGGTACCAGCTATCTATATTGTGTATATATAAATAGTGTACTATCTGATAGTTTTTTTTGCTGGATAAGATAAAATTATGGACAAATTGTTTTAACAAAGTTATTGTAAATCCTTGTTAAGAATAAAAGAAAGCTGTGAGTAAAGAATAATTCTGTGTAGATTGTATAATGAAATATGAGAATGATGAAATTTTCTTACAATAATTTATATTGCCATATTTTTTGTTTATTGTTTTGTTTTATTAAATTTTTTCAAATACTAGTTTGATTTTGATGCATTTATATTAGATATGTTCTATTAAAAATGCAGTCTTAAAAATTTTTATGTTTAAAATAAAAAAACATTCTGATTTTGCATTTGAAATTGTTCTGAATGGTTTGCTTCTAAATATTTAACAATTTCTTAAACTAAAATGTTATTGAAAAAGTGTTAGTTGATTTAAATTTTTAAATTATTTTTCAAAGGGAATTTAATTTAAATCAATTTTGCTTTCTATGAAACTGACTGGGGAAGCATCAGTTTGAAGGACTGATATCTTAACCAAAATGGGTGAAAATGTGCTTTGGATCCCCTGCTTGGCACATTTTCAAAAATGCCGATGCCATGGCGAAAATTTTACCGCTATTTCAAAGTGAAACTTAATTAGCGACCAGTGAAAAGACTAAAACCAAAGAGTAATTAATGAGCATGCACGAAAAAGCACTTCAAATTTGGGAATTGGTGAGGAAGGGGACCTAAACTGCAATTTAACTGCAAGAAGCTATAAATTTTATGTTTCAATCACTTAATCAGCAGAACTTACTTTTATTTGAGGAAAACTGCAGTGAGCAAAAATTTTTTATAAAGATGTATAGTGAAGTAAAAAGTTAACTTTTTGATATTTTTTTGAAAAATTTATCCCAGTTTAATATTTGCTATATATATATATATATATATATATATATATATATATATATATATATATTTCTAATGGCAGGCCCTTGGGTTATTAACCCTTTGCCATAACAAGGGTGGAAACTGCTCCTCATGTATCGTTACATGGTGGGCACCTGTGAACCAAGTCACAGCACCACAAACCCGTTTATAGGGCTGCCCATTTTCATCCATCATCTGAGAAAAACACAAGAACTACTGAGAAAGAGAAAGTACATCCATGCCCGAGCCGGGATTCGAACCCAGGTCCTCCCCATCCGTAATCAGGTACACTAACCACTAGACTGGGTAGGCGGCTAAATAAAAATATATTAGAAAGTATAACTCTGAAAACAGATTTATTACAAATTGTTGAAGAAGAGGTTAAATTATTAAAAATGAAAAAGATTTCTGGCAAACATTTAGAGGATACACATGTTCATTATATCGATATCTTGTATGGATGCTTAAAGTATTTATAACTGTTTATAGTTTGTTTATAAAAGTAAGTTTCCATGGTTTAATGACAATGAAATATATGCAAATGTTTTCTAAAATCATTTTAATATATAGGCAGTTGATAAAATGTTTTCCCCCCTGCTAAATAGATATTATAGTGATAGGATTTTTAGTGATATTTTTCTTAATGCTCTTTTTGCATTATATAATTCTTTTTATTGCATTTTTTATTTTTGTATTTTATTAATGCATTTGATGTTAACAATAATTCCTTTATATTTTATGTTTGTGAATATTTTTATTATTCATTGTTATTGATGTCTAAGGTTATAAAATATATATTTAACAAAATATTTGAAAATTGCATAGTGTATAAATATTTTATTATGATGAGATTTTTTCAAATTAATTTGCAATATTTGTTTTTGTCTAATTATAGTGCTAATTTATAAAATAAAAGTTAATGTTTTAAGTTCTTTTACACTGTTGTAATTGATATAGCCCCATTATAAAACCAACATTGGTTAATGTTGGCATGCCTAATTGGCACTCATTATTGACTTAATATTAAGGTTACCTTGGTTAACATTGGGCCATTATGTTTTTCATGATTTTAAGTAGAAGTTTATATTTCTTTTGATATTATCAATTTCTATCTGAAATTATGAAATGCTCATAAAATTCTGCTGTGAAATAAACTGATTAATGTGTATTTTAATCATGATTCATTGTTTGTAATTTAATTATTTTTCATAAAAGATTTGAATAATACTAACATACTGAAAGAGATTTGAATGACTAAAAAAATTTTCATTTCATCAACTTTATGTTTGTGATACTTTAAGAATAAATAATTTTATGATACAGATTGCAATATTAAAATTTTTCAGTTTTTATTGTAAGAATATTTTGAAGTGAATTTAAAATGGAAATGGAACTAAACTCAAATCCTTCAATGAATCTGACTGGTCCCCCATATGTAAGATGTGTTTTTATTGTTATTTTAAATTACATGTTTTTAATGTACACTCAATATGAATATTTATTTTTTAGTAAGTCATTTATTGGCCCAGCTATGGTTCTTTTCTTTTTGTAATAATATATTTAAACTTAAATTTTTATTATATTTTTCTTTAGCATTAAAATGTGATCAAAAATATCTGTTAACATTTAAAAGACTGTTTACGTTTCAATAAATGTGTCTAAATTTGTATGATTCTCTCAGTTTACTTTTTATACTATTCAATTACTTTTGTTTCATAACTATACTTTTGTAAACTATTTCAATTTAAAGAATAACTTATATAAATTATTGTTTAAATTTTGATAAGCGTAACTGAGTTATTACATTTCTAAAATATTATAATGTATTATAAATGTAAAAATTCAGATTATTATCAAACAGATTTCTTTCTATATATAAATGAATTGCTAGAGAGCAATATTTGCATGATGCTAAATAGTTTTATTTCTTAATAATAAATAAGTTTTTTCAGTTTAACTACAATATTTGCAAAGATTAAGTGGCTTACAGAAATTATGCATTCCAATAATTCCATAGCCCTTTTAGCCATTTTGATATACAAATTCATTTTAGTTTAACATTGTGGGATATAATCTCTTATTCTATTGCATTTTTTATGAATGGAAATTAGAAATTCTTGAAATCAAAATATTAGAGAATAATGGATCTTTAGCTCTTCACTCTGTAGCTATGAATAATTTGAACATTTTACTATAAAAATTTTGTTGAATTCTCTTTTATGAAAGACAGAATTTTATTTTTGGTTTTACTTTATGTACATAACTCACCCAAAATAAAAATTATTAACTTTCAGACACTTGCCTCTAATATTATTTTTTCAATAAGATATTTTAACTTTTTGTTTTACACTTTATATAAACTGAGATTTTCAATTTTCTGGGGGAAAAATTCATTAAAGTTATTTAAAATAAGAAATTTTAATTTTTATATTGAAATGTAATGCATTTTCGTATAAGATTTTTTTTTTTGCTTTATTCAATTACAGTTATTTACTTTAGTTCATGAAATATTTTAGAACTTTTTTAGTCAGTTTTAAAATAAAATTCTATTTACTGTTTGAATAAATAAGGAATAAAAAATGCTCTTATAACTGTATAACAAATGAATGTCAAAATTATGTTTATTAATATTTGTTAAAAAAAAAAAAATAATGTATTGATCTTTTTTAAAACAAAAATTATGAAAATCCAATATAAATAATTGCAAATAAAAATGTTTTAATTTCAAATAGGAATTGAAGTGGGTATTTGGACATGTGACCCCAGTTTCCCCTATAAATATATCATCTCCTACAATGAAAAGAATATTTTTTGCTGCTGGATCTATTGGAGTTTGTTATGATTGGATAAACAATAAGCAGGAAATGTTATATGGTCATGTAAGATGTGCCTTTTTACTTTTAAGATTATTACTTTTAAAGATGTACTTATCAATAGGCCTTTTTTTATGTTTAAAATCTAATTTGTATTTTTCTCTTTATTAATAATTGAGGTATTCAAGAAACTTTTTAATAGAGTGTTTTTTTAATTTCAAATTCTATAAATATATAGTATGCAATAATATATATATATATATATATATATATATATATATATATATAAACTTAAAAGACAAATAATTTGAATCATTGTAATTGATCAAATAAGAAATTTTTATCATTATAATTGATCAAATAAGAATTTAAGTCCACTTTTAAACTTTTGCTTATTCTTATAATATTGTATAATTGAAAAGAAAAATATTTTGAATTAAAAATATTTAAAGCTTTATTTTAATGATTTTAAAATATATATGATGTGGTATAAATTAAGTATTTAAAGATTTTAAAAAATAAAAAAAAAATGAATTAACATCTGAAAAATAATTTATAATTATTTAAATGTTTATCATAAATAATATTCATACAAGTATCTTATAAATTATATCTTCACTAAATGAAGTAATATATTCTAAGTATCAACAAATATGACTAGATACTTTATATAACTAATAGACTAACTGCCAGAAATAGTAACACATTATAACTTTCTACTCATCTTGTCTTCCACCAAGTCTTTTCATAAATAAGGACTCATTTTTATATGCTGTGCAAAGAAAACCTAAAAAATTTCCAATCATTCATTTTGATGAATATGGAATCAAAAAGCAAAAGTGCAACATCTATCTCTTTTTGTTCAACAGAACCTGGGATCAAATTTAAGACTTTCCTTTATAAGGAAAGTGTTATTACTTTTCCATGAAATTCTATAAATATGAATATGTTAATTCTTCATGAATTTAGTATGATAACAAATGCTCAAAACTAATGAATGTCTTTTGGTAATATTCATAACAACATTATGCTATATATTCTGTATTTTTATCATGTGTGACCCTTATAAACAAAAATGATTTATGACTTGCTCTACTTGTGGTTTTACTTTAAATGTATGTTTTAGCTTATTGTTTTAGCACATGTTTACCTATAAACCCAGAATTGGGGTTTACCAGTTAAATAAAAGCAGTTAAAGGAGAGTCTTTGTAACTTAAAAGCACAGATCAAAATGAAAACTTTCCAGTATTTGACCTTCCACTTTCAGTGGTATCATTTCACTTGGAGGACATTGTGACCATGATCTGATTAACATGCTCCAGCCACCTTTAGTGAATGGGATAATCATTGATTTAGATGAGATTTTACTGTACAACCTTCCGATAATGAAAATGATGTCTTAATCTGCCAGGCTACTGCAACCTCATATATAAGCTTGCATCATATAGTAAAACTCTCTATTAACCTTTAAATAATGAATATCACACTACATTTTTTGTTGTACATTGCAAATAATTTGTTCTAATAGTACTTTATTTATAAAGAAAAAGTAGTTTTGTCAAGAAAATTAGGTCTTAATAGTGCAAAAACTGCCTGCAAAACTAATGCTCATTTTTCTATTTTAAGAACTATTTTACCAGCCACTAGGAGTTCATAAAAATGAGGGTCTACTGTATTATTTGTATCATAATTTTAAATTAAATTCATTTTATATTTCTACTTTTATACAGTATGCTTATTTAATAAATTTGTATCCCTTTAAGGCATTTTTATCCAATATTTTTGTTTAACATATGAGAAATTACTTGTTTTATTTTAAAAAACTACAGATAATAGTAAAAATTTAGATTGTTTAACTCTGATTTGCTATTATTTTTAGTTTTAAATGTGTATGAAATATCAAGAACATGTATTTATTCAATTTTTTTACTTTAGAAACATCCTAAATATGCTGTTGTATAAAATTTTACTATCATGTAAAATAAATTTACTAGAATTATCTTCATAATTTCTTTAAAAAAAGAAATATGGCTAATTTGCACTATAGTTAAATTTTCTTTTTAATTATTTAAACTATTTCAGTCTGGTGACATAATATGTGCTGCAACTACAGCAGATAAAGTTCATTTGGCTACAGCTGCTAATGGGAAAGAAAACTCAGTGAGAGTATGGAACTTAAAAACAAGGTATATGTTATTAATATTATAAATTTTGTTTTTTATCTAATATAAAATTACTGGATACTTTATTTTATTTCAGTATACTTTGTTTTAAACAAATTTTATCATTATATTTTTAGGTATTGATAAATTTTTTAAAGCTAGGGACTAACATTTCATTAATTTTTTTTTAATCAGTGACAAAATTGTTATATATGTTCTTCACTTTCTTTTAATTATATTATTTTCCCTTTGTTTCTGTTAGATTTATTAAAGTATTTTTTTGCTTATACTTATATTTCATTTCATTATATTTTATCTAACTGATTTATTTTAAATACTAATTATGTTGTAATTATATTGATTATGATTATTAGGAAAGTATATTTGAAAATTTTTTTATGTTGTTAATATTTCTTATAATAGATTAATTAATTAGTCTAAGGAAATTTTAATACTGTATGTTAACCTTTTTATTGTCATGCCCAAAATAATTTTGAGCACAGCATTGATGCTCCAAAATGTCATGCCTAAATATAATTCATAATAACTTTTTTGAGTACATTATATTGTTATATCTGAATGTATTTAGGGAGAATATTTTATTTTAACTTTATCTCTTTGTCATACCCAAATCTGTCTTAGGAAAAGTTAATTTGCGCCTGGCTCAATAGACAACAGCACTTAACTGAAGCTTTCAAAGGATAGAGGTTTATGTATCTAAATCATTAAAACAACTTGACAGTTAAAGGGTTAATCTTAAAAACACCAATAACATCAAGGAATTATGAACATTTATTTAATTTTTAGCTAATTATTTTTTTACCATTATTAGTGATTTTATTCTTTTAAATTGTAGTTTTTTTGCTATAAAAATTTTTTATAAAATAAAACTGACATTTTTTTTTATCTCAATTTACAAAATTAATATGATTAAAATATCTCCTTTTCCTCTTTTTTTTCTCTTTCACTCATGTAATTTGAATCCTGGTGAAAAAAATCACTTAACACACCAGTTTTGCTAACAGTTCTATTATATTATAAAAGTAATTTATAATAAAATACAGCTTGTGTTGCGTAATGGATGTTCAATTTATGCACATATTTGAGCTTATTAAAGAAGTCTAATAAAACTTTTGAAAGACAAAATGTGAACACATATTGTAATTACTAAAAAGATTAGAAGAATTAAAGTAAATTGAATTGCATTATGTGTAGTATGAAATAAATTTACTATAAAATGAAGAAATTCTAGTATTGGAAGGAAATTATTATCTCATTATATGAACTTAAAGTCTTGGTCATATTCATACTCAAGAAATCATATTAATTACCTTCAACAACTAAAAATAATAATTTTTAGTTTTTGAAAGTATTTAGTATTTGATTTCTTGAATGTGAATAGCTAAATAAAGACTTTTATAGAAAAGAAACTCCTATAATTTATTTTAGAATAGTTCTTATTTAATTTGTATAATTATTTGTATTCTGAAAAGTTAAGTTAAGGAAAATCATTGGATTAAATCAAAAAATTAACATACTTACTACCAATAAATTTTACTTAGAGTTATCACATTTGATTGACCTGGTGCATTCATCTAAATTTATTGCAGTTTATGATTAGGTGTACCAAATAGGATCCAATCAGTTGTTTTTATAATTGATGTTTTTTCTGTACAACTTACTAGATTTTTAATCATGCTGTGTATTTTTTATTTTATGTGTTACCACATTATCAGCAGTATATTTTTTTGACTTTTCACTAAAAAGTTAGTAGTGGATTCTAAGCCAAATTATGTAAAGCCTTTTTTCTTTTATTAAAAAAAAGTTCTTGTAAATAATATGCTGCTGCATTTTATATACAAGAAAATACAATACTAGACTATATACAAATATTTTCAAGCAAAATATTCCAAACTCAAAAAATTCTGAAGCATTTTTTAGCCTTTATATTTATTTTATATCATTATAAAATAAGAACAATTCGAATTGAAATAATATTAAAATGATCCTCTGAAGTTTAAAAGTCTTGATTAGTTTAAGGAATTTGCTTTAACAGCTTATAATAAATATAGTTGTATTTTTATGATAAACATTAGATGAAGATAATTATATTAAATTCTGCATACTAATTTTTGTTTATAGGAGTTGTGTGTTTGTCATAGAAGACTATTTTACTGAAGAGCATGCAATATGGTTAACTTTTTCAATCATGGGAAATCTTTTAATGATTTTAAGTTCAGGTTATCCTCAAGTTAGTTGTACTTAAAATAAAGGAATTTCTATTCTTAAATAATAAGCACTGAATTTGATTCAATTTTTATAATTTTTAATTTAGAAATTAGTCTTGTGGAATTGGAAAATAAAAGAAACTTGCCCATACTTTACATATTTGTATGAAAATAATGAATTTCAGGTAAAAAAAACTATTACTCTTTAAATAGTTTATATAATTTAATTAATTTTTAATATTGAATTTTAAAATGCTACTGGGAAATAAAATTTCATAAATCCTGCAAGTTGATATGGGTACCAAATATGCAACACCTGTAGATTACTGTGTCACAATTGATTCATTCATTGATTATATGACATGTTTAAATATGCATGATTCATTTGGATTGTTAGTAATCTTTGAATATTGTATTGTGTGTTTTAATTTTCCTAAATTTATGTTTAGAAAGAAGTTTGTAAAATTTTAAGTTTATTAGTTTCTTTGTTTAAAAGTTAGTTATAATATTCGTTGGATATGTTTATTGTTAATGTTTTAATGTTAATTTGCTATTATAATTTTGTAAAGTTGTTTAATTTGTAATTTATATTATAGAAATTTATTTCCAAAATTTAACTTTTTAATTTGAGCATGAAAGCAGTAATGATTAAGTGAGTGCTTTTACTTTAAGTATTATTTGATTAAATATGCTATTTTATGTAATAAATTATGTGATATAACTATGTAATAAAATATTGTTTAGAAATATTTGAGATAAATATAGATTTCTTGTTGTATTGTACTTCTTGATTTATTAAAACTAGAATAATGTGTTTGGTAATGCTTGATAATTTGAGAGTGAGTTTTCATAAAAATATATATTTACATGATTGATTTAACTTTATGTCCTGATTTTTCTGATGCTCTAGATTACAGTGCATTGGATATATATATATATTTTTTTTTATGGTGAGTGACATTGGCCGGTTAATTAGAAACCCAAATTTTAAAAAAAGGATTTTATTTACATTATTAATTTAACTTTATTGTCTGGTTCTACTCTTATACTAGTTTGCATTGTATCAGATGTTTCTTTTTTTAAAGTGGGTGTCATCGCCTTTCGAAACCAAGTTTTCAGGAAAATGGTTGTTATGCATACTGATTTAGATTGATAGAGCAATTGTTACTAACTGGTTGATATATACAGTGTATTTTTAAAGTGTTTGTATTTTTGATTAATTAAAAGAAAACAAAAAATTATCCTGTATGTTTTAAGGATCAAGTATGAAAAATAATATTGATTTTTAGAGTTGTTTTATATTTGTTTCATTAATTTTCATGTAATATTCATGTAATTTTTGTAAAATATTTAAAATTATGTTTCAAGTCTTTAATTTTGTAATATTATTGTATTAAGTGAATCTAATGAAAATTCGAAAATAATGTTAGATTGCAATGTTCAAAATTTGAGATTGAGCATCATAAGGATTTTGAAAATAGTAAATTGATAGTCCGCCAATTGGCGTAATTTAGGCTGATGAGATAACTGTGCAGTGGGGTAAAAATTGGAAATCTTTCCCAATCTCAGCTCATAGGATTTTACCTTAAATTATTAGATATTAATACTTAGCGCATAATGGTTTATTAATAATAAATGCAATTCATAAATTTTTATTTTTTAAATTGATGATTGTGAAACATTTATTTTCATATGATAAATAGGGACTGTATTGTTTGCTTCTGTTTTTTTGAATTGCAGATTATATAGTTTTATATTATTTTAATTTTCTCGAGTTTTTTTTTTCAGTTTTCTATTGATAATTTAAACTTATCTCATGCTAGTTTTAAGGTATTAAAGTTTTAAATTGCCCTTTTATAATATTTTAAGTTAATAGCTCAAAATAAAATATATTGTTATAAAGAAATTAATTATATGACAGGCAGATAAAATTTGTTTTCTTTTCCTTTAATGTATTTGAATTCCAGTCATAAACTGTTACTTATACAAGATAATATGAATACTGTCACAGATTTTTTTAAATTGGATTCTGAGTTAGATATTCCAACATAATGGAAATGTAAAGATGCTTTAAAAAAATACTGTTTTTGCCATGTTAAATTGCAAATTCTAAAATGTTTCACAATTTTATTAGATATTATTTATGATTTTCTTTTAAATGTGATGTAACACACAGACACATAATGTATTTATATATAACTGATGTTTTTAACATAAACACTTAAAAAGTTCATGTTTATAAATTATTAAAAATATTTATGAATTGTCTAACTTTAAATTTGACTAAGATGAAAGTTATTTCTTATGTTATCTAATGACAGAAGTTATAAGTTTATAATTTACTTCTCCCTCTAAATACAAAAATTAGCTAAAATTTTAAATATTAGCTCAAATTTTGCATTAAGGACTATGTTACATAAATAAAAAATTAATTACATTGGGAATACTTGCCATCAATTAATTATTTTTATAAAAAAATTTATTTTATTAATATCAGTAAAAATTTATAATAGTTTATGTAAAGAATATTTTGAGGCTGAAACGTATTCTCTATTTCCTAACATACTTAATTTTAATTTACTTGAATGTTATTATATAGAATAACTATTAGATATTATAATGTAAGTTCTCAAAATTTATAGTAATATTTGATTTTAATTACAGCACTGTGCCATTTTCCATCCTAACTATCATAATCATTTTACTACCTGTGGAGATAGAAGTATTTGCTTTTTTGAAAAGGTATTCATTATTGGAAAGAAGTCCTTTATATCAAATTAAATATAGCATTTATTTTAGTTTATCAAGAATCTTTAGTTTTGGAAGATTCTGAAGACATTTTATTTGTTAATTATTTGTGTTAACTAGGCCAAATTTTAGTATTTACCAAATCTGAATAATGAATCTGACTATGCATATAATGGGATGTTTACCACTTGTAAAAGAGTTAGTTTACTAAGATTTGCCCTAATTATATTAGAACTAATCAAAAAAATTAAATAAATCATATACTTCATTCAACATAAAGAATTTATTTAGAATATAATTTTCTTTTAAAATATAAACTTAATTGTCATATTGTTTTCAGAATAATTTTGTATCTTCAGGGCTCCACTTTCATCTTGGAGATGGATTTCCATTTTATGAAAAGTTTTGAGGTTGAAATTTTAATTAAAAAATAATGTTTTAAATTTAATTTTTGTTCAATTAAATTGTTTGATTATATGTTTTAATTAAATTTAAAATTTCTTCAATCAGTATTTAAAAATAATTTAATTGTAGTTTTTTTATGGCAAATTTCATGTAAACTTTAGTTTGTCTTCATGAGGGTTACAATGTGAGTTTTACTGTGATGAGATTAGTTGTGATGTTACTCTTAGAAATCTCAAAGCTTATCTTATGCTATGGGGGCTACTTAACAAAAAACAATAGGAGTAATAAAAAACACAAAGAAATAATAAAAATGAAATGACAAACAAATTATTTTTGCCTTTTTAAGTAAAAATACTCATTTTACTTTAGTTCTGAAAACTATTGAACTTATTCAGAGATTAGCCATATTAAATTAGCAATGTCGAGTCTAAAAATAAGAATTTGTGCAAAGTATGATAACTTGTGGTGTAGCTAAAAGCATGAGGGCTTAGCGAATTGAATAATTAATATATATATATATATATATATATATATATATATATATATATATTATCAAATATTGATAAAACTGTGCTTAAAATGGACACATAATAAATAATATGATTAAAGTTTTTTTAAGATTAGAGAAATAAATTGATTATTGCACATTTAGGTTCTAAAATGGTGAATTTATTTATCTGCACAAATATGCATGAATAAAAAATGAAAATATTTGCCAACTAGTAAATTTATTTATACATTTACCAGATTATTCGATACTTAACCAACTTTACATAGATTAGAAAATAATGTAAACAATTTTTTTCTTAAGAAAATATCATTTGATAATAGGTGAGAATTTTGAAATAGATGGGAATATTCTTCATAAATTGTGAAGTTTTTTTAAACTTCGCTTTTGGATTTTCAATGATATAACAGGTATAGTGTTTACTTGTTGAATTGCAGACATTAACTACATAATATTCCAGCTTTTGAGTTTTCAAGCAAACTTAATTTAGTACTTTCATTGAAAATAAATTTTATATAAAAAGGTTTCTATATGCAAAAGATTTTATAAATTAAATGATGTATTGGTAGTTAGTTATGTGTGAATTTTTTATCATGTGAAAAAAATAGAGGCATTCTTAAGTAATTTATTAAAGAAGATTTGGGGTTCTGGACAGAAAAAATAATTTTAAGTATTCTAAAATTTTTTTCAATTAATTCTAGTAAAAGTTTACTAAAATTAATTCTAGGAAAATATTATTTTATTATTTAATTAAAAAGAGAAAATAAATTTCTTTTAAATTTGTGTCTAGGTATTTTACCATGTTTTAATATGTTACTGAAATTTATGAGTGACAATCCTACTCTTCTATAATCCACTATACGATTTTTATTAAAAATATTATAATCTTTACCTTTCTCTCTCTCTCTTTTTGCATAAAACTTGAACAATGCATGAACTTTTGCTATCATTGCTCTGTATATTTGATTTAAAAAGTGTTTCTTTTGATGATTTTTTAAACTATATGGTGTACATTTATATATACTAATACAGAGGACCGCTGTGGCTTTATTGGTTAAGGCGTTGCTCTCATTACTGGAAGGTATTGAGTTCAAAATAAATGAAATACATCTAGATTTATTTATATTGCAACTAGATTTAGTGAAATACAACTAGATTTATATAATTGAAAATTTTGCCAAAAAGCTTACTTTAGAAAGTAATTTATTATAAGTTGCTTTAATTGTTTTCTTATATCCATTGTCATATTTATAAAATTTATGCATGAAAAGGAAGAATATAAACAAAAATTTTACTGTGATCAAATAGTAAAATACTTTGCTATGAACAGATCTTAAATAAATTTTTATTTCTCTATATGTAGTCTTATGAAATATAAAATGTTTATATTTTTAAAAAATTTAATGCACACTTTTAAAATGTAATTATTAATTTTTTTTAAAAAAATGAGATTCATACTTTTTATATTTTATATTAATGAATCAACTACTTGATTTATTGTTCATTGTAAATATGGTTACTTTTCAAGCTTAAATTTTTATTTTAAAATTATAGAAAATTTAATATATTTGTTCAATATTTTGTAGACTGAAAAATCAATAACTTCTTCTATTCTGAATCTTCAAGATTTTCATGATGAAGTAAGTATAGCTGTCTATTTATAAGCATGTTTTATTTTTCAAATTTTAATTTTAAAAATGTAATACTTGTAAAAAATAAATTGTATTTATATATTTTTTTGGGATATGCATTTTTTTTATAATCTATTTTATAGTTTTACAATCAAAGCTCCTCAGGTCAAATGTTCTCAAAAGTTTATCTCTTAAATGCTTTTCAAAATTTTATGGATCAAATTTAACAAAATTTTTAAATAAATTATTGAGAAAAAATGTCTTCAGTTTCTCATTTATTCAGCAAGAACAATTGTGCAAAAGAATTGGCTGATATTTTAATGAATTTAGAATGATTCAATTGTTTTTATTTCCTCAATGTTTCTTGAAGCATAGATAGTTTATTGATATTAGTACATATAAATGCATCATATTATAGATTTCATAAGTTATTTAAAGGTATGGTTTTTGTGCTTTGGAAATATATTGAAAAGATTTGCTGATTTAATTGATGGAAAATCCTATTTCTTAATTAAAATTCTAACAAACTACAATGTTAAGAGATTGACATTATTAAAATTGTATTTACTAATGTCAATACGTTCTTACTTTATTTGTTTTATTTATTGTCGGTAAAATTGTTGTTAAAATTATCCTTCTAATTGACTAATTTACAGTTAAAAAATTTCTTACTCTTATTCTTATTTTCTGGATATCCAAAATTTCAAAGAATTGATAAATGTTATATATATTATCAAATTCATATATCATATATTTTCCTGCATATAATCTGCAGATTATGTGTTAAAAAAAGTGTCGAATTTTGTTGTGCATATTATGTGACATTGCAGATAAACTGATAAAAAATAGTCTCCATCAGAAATGTTATTTATTTTTTAGAAAATGAATACAAGATTGCACCATGATTCTACTGAATTATTTCAGCTATAATCAGTTTTGTCCAATTACATACAAAAACGAATTTGGTTTCTCGGAGAGATATTACAGTTTGCTATTGACTATCATCATTTTGTATTTTGTCTTGACCGAAATTGTTTCATTCTGAAAATATTCAAGTTCATATATCATCATGTGAAAATAAAAGCATATAAGTCTCATAGCAGATTTTAAACTGAAAGCTATAGAAAATTCAAATAAAAAAATGCTAACAAATGTGTTAATTTCAGATGAAAAACAAAGCATGCACAATGCAGAAACGAAATATTCAATGTGCAATTCGAAAATGATCCATTTATTTTAATTAATTATTAATGAAACAAATTATATTTTATTGAAATATATGTAACCTTGTTTTGAAAGTTATTAAGAACTAAAAATTGATAAGTTTTATCTAGAATCTTCTTGGAATTATCGGTCTGATGCTTTCAGCTCAGTTTATCGCACTTTCATTGAAATGGATTCTAAATTATATTTTTCCTTATAAATGTTTTTTTCTACACATTTCATTATATTTTTAAATCATACGTTTTTTATTTTATATGACATCAATTATCTGCAGTATATATTTTCGACAATTCACTGAAAAAAATTGCACAGATTAGATATCGCTATGGATTGTAGGATATGTTTATTTCTTTTACTCTAAAAAAGGTCATGCAGATAATATGCTATACTGTGGATTATATACAGGAAAATACAGTATCAAATAGAGAGTATATTATTTTACATTTGTGTAAATGCTAACCAAAACTTTTAATTTTTTAAGGATTGTTTTTAATTATATTTTTAAATGATTACATTTTTTCCAATATTCATATCTATTGCTTTTGAATTTTGTTGTAAATTTATAAGTTTTTTTAATTATCAAATAAGTTTCCTTTGGCAATGTTTTCAGTACTATAAATGAAAAATAGAATGTTATTTATATTTATTTAGTTTCATGTTTTTTATAAAAATAATGATAGGTAATTCCCAGCAAAAACTGTCGTTACATTTATTTTAGACTAAGTTAGATATAATTACTCCATTAATTCAGAAGTGTATATGTTTCTTTCTCTCCTTAGTTTCAAGCATCTTTAAAAAATTTATTTTTTGAAATAAATACAGAATGCTCTATTCATTAAAGCAATTTTCAAAATGAAAACTGCTCTTTTGCTATTGAATAAAATTATGTTTTATGAATTAAATAAAAAAATGTTAAAGTTTTGGAGATATTTACTTTTGAATTCATAAACTAGCAAAAAAATTACTTCAGAACTGATATATAAATTTTTCATTAATGATCAATAGTAGTCAGCATAGGTACATTAACCTGGCATTTACTGTGGTGGCCCATATGCAGCAGTGTTCACTTGAACATCATGGTAGAGATACTGCTGTTAGGTCCTTGAAATATGTGCTCCTTGAATCCTTGAATCATGTTCTTGAACCTTGCTCAATAAATGAGTGTTTATTTTCTGATGTATCTTTGAAATCATCTTGTTATCTTGTTAAACCCACTTTACTATATTGCAAATTTTGAAGAGTATCATTTTGAGATGTATACTTTTACTGTAGCAGCAGCTTGCAAAGAGTTTACAAAAATGGGCATTTCAGAAATACTTTTACCCTTGGCCTAAAAGTCTATGATCATTTTCTTTTGACATCTGGTAAATTGTTCCATTTTGTCATAATGACTATGTTTATATTGTTTCCAATTTTCTCAAACATCCTATATAATTTCCATTGGAATGTATTATGCCTTCTATGATTGATTGTTTCCCCTTGATGTTAATTGTAGATGGAATATGATTAGACCGATTTTACTTACTATTACTACCATAAAAATATGCTTTTTTTAATTTAAAAGGAAGTTTTATAATTACATTTGAAAATTAGAAATATATAGTAACTGATGAATTGAGATTTTGTTTTCATTTTAAAATTATATTTGTTAATGTGTACAAAACATGATTATTTGTTAAAATTATAATACAAAGAGCAATTCACTGATTTGAAATTTTCAAAAATAAATCGTTTTCAATTTATATGATGAAACATGAATTGTTTTTTTCATTAGCTTTTAAATTATATGAATAAATTAATTTAATTTTATATCAGATTTATAATAAAAACATATAAATTCATTCAGGGGAATGATTAGATATGTAACTTGGTGATTAAAAAGTATAAATTTCAAAAATGTTTTTTAGTTTATTTATTTTTAAAAGTGATGTAGTATTTTGAAAATTCTTCAAAGTTTTCAAATTTGAATTGGAACAGATGCTTACATTTTGTTTATTACAGATTTAAAAATATTCAACTGTTGAAATTCAATAAAATTTAAATAAATACTGTAAAAAAATTGCTACAATATGGTTATCATTTCTCTGTTATTTTTTAATATATTCGTTGTGATGAAAATTTGAATTCTAATTTATTTGTATGTTGTAAAACAAACCTTAAATTCATTGTAAAGAATTATAATTTTTCCTTTGATCTTTTTCTAATGATTTTAATGTATCTTATGATAATAAAACAATTGAAAACCCCTCTTTTCTGTGTCCAATTTTATTATTTCAGAAAATTTGTCAGAAAGTTGGAAAATTCACTCAAACTATTTATAGTACTTCTTTGTCTTTGATTTATACAGCAACTACTACAGGAATGTTAATTATTTGGGGACTTCCTATGCAAAAAATAAATCAGGGTAAATTTTTATATTCTAAGAATTTCAGATTTTTTTACTTTGCTTAATCAATGTTGTGGCATATATCCTAAAATGTGAATTCTTTAATTTGATGCAGGCAATGATAATAAGCCGAATTTGACAATTTGCCCTGAAAAACGAGTTTTACAACGAATGATACAACTGGTACCATATAAGTGCTCTATTTTATCTTTAGATATTGTGAAAGATTATTTAATTGTTGGAACTGAGAACAGCAATGTTTGCTATTTTGATGAAACATTCAAATTGATTTGGTGAGAATTCTATTTGAGACATTTGATAAATATTTTACTATTTTCATAATGAGTGTAAATTCATCCTATTTTTTATATTTACTGCACGTTTGAGTATAAAAAATTTTATTTAAAGAAAATTAAAATAAAAATTTAAGAATTTGTATGCTTTTTAGAGTTTCTGTCTGCATTTTTCCCCAGAAGTATTAAATTTTTGATATTTTAATTCATTAAAAGAGAATTTGTTTTTCATTTTTACTTGTTCATTAATTGTTACTATGTAAAATGAAACTTATCTAAATATTTCTTTATATTTATTGCAATCACAATTTTTAAGGAATACAAATTTTAAGTCATTTTTTAATCTTTTATTTAAAATGCCTTATTTTTATAATTAACTTCCGGGGACACAAATGTTTAAAATTTATAATTATTAAGTTTCTATAAAATTTTAATTTTTATAATTTTGTATTAAAATTATGTTATTAGGTCTATTGATGTAAAAGATGGTCCCATTAATGGTATATCATTTAATTTTAAGCCAAGATTTACTTTTAAACAGTAAGAAATTTTTATTATTTATGATTCTAGCTATTTAAGTTTATTTAATTTGTCTTCATGTGACTTATTTTCAAATTCTTTAAAAATATAAGTTTCCCATGTATTCAGGATGAAGTAAAATTGTGATATTGTATTTAAAGAACATGCCATTAGAAAAATTTAACTTTAGATAATTTGAAAGATATTTGCTAGTTTCAGCATCATTAATGTTATGTGTACTTATATAAAAAGAATTGAAATGTATTTTTTGTGTATAATATTGTGAAAAATTAAAATCCAGTTTCTAAACATTTATGTTATTAATCTTGAATTTAATTTTTAAGTGTAAATAACAAGTGTAACACAGTCTATATTAATTTATTAGTTTCATTAGTAAAAAATTTTCTTTTTTATTTCTTAAATCAAATTATTTTTAATTTTAAAATTTAATTTAACTGTAGCAAAAGATTTGATTTCTTAAAAATTGAAATCCTTTTCACAACATTTTAATACTTTTTTTATTAAATTAGTTAAAGTAGGGAAATACTGCTTATTGATAGAAGGTCTTATTAAATTTAATTAATTTTGGAAAATGCTTCTTCTTTATGATTTATTTAAATACTATTATGATGATCAAAACAAAATAATTGAAAATATTTCCACAAAATATATCCAGGCAAAACATTTTATCATCATAAAATTTAATTTTTTTTTTTTAATTATTGGAAGTTAAAAATGTTTTTTTTTTGTTTTAAGATAACTTTGTAATATGTTAAATATATTAAAAATAATTATAAAACTTAGTATTAAAAATAATTATAAAACTTCTATTAACTCAAGAGAAAACTTATGCAAATTAAAATTCAAGCAAAATATGATAAATAATGCAAGCTATAAATTATAACTTTGCTTTAAAAATATTTATATTTTTATAAAAGTATTTTTGTTAAAAGGATAAGCTATTTGTCAAAGTATATATTCTATATATTAAAGTTATTTTTATCAACTAACTTATTTAATTTTACTCTTTATATAAGAAATGGAAATTTTCTATTTGTTGTAAGCAGTAAAGTGTTGATTTAAAAATTTTGGGAATTTAATTCTTTTGCTATCTTTTTGTGGATATATTAACCAATATAAACTGAGCTGGTAAGCACTTTTATTTTAACAGTGTTTGGGTTTGAATCCCACTTTGAGCTCGGATGTTTGTTGTGATTCATAATTCCCTATAAACCATAGGTTTCGGTCTAATTAGCCCCTGTGAGCAAAAATTACCATTAAGTGTGTGTCCAAAAAAAAAAAAAAAACTATTAAAAATATAATGCATTTATTTTCTGTTTTTAAAATTATTCTATATTTTTTATTCACTGGCATTTTCATAAAATATTTAAATTTTTTATTAAAAATTAATTTATGCAATTTTTCAAAAACTTATATATGTTATACATTTTGTAGAGCTGTATTGCGAGTGCTTGGTAAGAATTTAGAAGAAGAATTTTCATCTGCATTACAAAATGATTTCATTGTTTGCACAAGTTCTGGATTTGCTGGATATTATAATACTCTGACATCAAAACTACTTCAGGTTCTGTATGGAACACCTCATTTAGTAAAAGCTTTGACTATTCATCCCTTCAAGTAATTTCTAATCTTCATTCGATAATGAATATATTGCAGAATTGATACAATATTTATGAAGTCTATTATTTATTATTTATAATTTTACTTTTTTTGAACAGGCCTTATATTTATTTTGGTGATAATAATGGAGGACTGCAAAAGTGGAATTATGAGCTTAAGTAAGATTTATTTATTGAATGGAATAATAAAATAGTTAATGAAACTTTTCATTGTGATATTATTCATTATTAACTCAATAATTAATTTCGTTCTCAAATGCAGTGATATTTTTATTTTTATTCATAAAAATTTTATTTGCTTTAAATGTTTTACATTAAATCCATATTCAATGTGTCAAAAAATAAATATTTCAATTTAAAAATATGTAAAATTTTAATATTCCTAAAACATTTTTCATCAAATATATAAAGATTTTTAAATGTTTAGTGTTATCTCTTATTTTTATAAATCTGTTTACATTTCTTTACAGTTTTTAAATTATAGATATTAAATAAAGGAAAGTTTCTTAAGTTGTGTATTGGAAAAAATTATTTTGATGCACTTTAAATTATACTCTTAGTTAAACTTTTGAGAGTTAACATGATTACTTATTGCTTTACAGTAAGTAGAAATCTTCCCAATGTAATATCCTCAATAGTCTGCACATTCTGCACTACACATATTACCTGTTTCAAAAGACTACAAAATCAGGTCATCAATAAAATATGATGCATTAGAATTGATATTAGGATTCAATAGTCCCAAGGTAGCTTATTATACTGCTCCACCAATTCTTTGTCTAACCTAAAAGTGCCCAACCTTTAGCTTATTGATTAAATTTGTTCAAGAAGTTTGCTTGCTTGCAGACACTCATTAAAAATTTTATTGAACTGATTTGATTATCACTTTAAAATAATTTACAAAGAATGAAAAAAAAAAAAAAAAAAAAAAAACCTCCCCTTCATTTACTCTATTAAAGTGGGATAGATAGTAATTTTTACTTTGAAAATCTCAAAGGATAAATATCAATGACAAGAGAGTAAATTCAAACAATAATGGAAGTTAATTCTATATGTTGCAATGCCTGCTAGTGTAGACTGCTGTCAGTAAAATTAAAAACTAGTAAATTGGCAGGTATTTTTTAACAGCTCAATTGATTTTGTTTGAGAGATATCTGAAGTTAGCTAAAGAATCCATTGAAAGGAATTAAATAAAAGTCAAAAGTTTAATTAATATTTTATCTTTCTTGATGTATTTTTTTCACATATAATTTTTAAACTGAAAACTAGTTAGCATAAGATCTCAGAAAGAATTTATAAGTTACTATTATATTATTCACATGGAAAAACTCTGTAAAGGAAACTGTTGATCACTTAATGTATGTAATAAATAAGGTAATGGTTTTTATTCACTTATACTATAATTTGAATATCAACAATTTTAGAATCTAAGAAAAGGCAAGTGAGTCATGTGTACAATGCTATAGTACATTTTTTTTTTCATTGGAAAGGTTTATTACTTTAATGGGGGAAAAATCTTATTCCTTTAAAAAATAAAACAAAATAGAAGGATAAAAGATTATCTTTTAAATGTTTTAGTATACAATAAATTATATTTTAGTTTTTGTGTTTAGTTTCATCATTCAAGTATGTAACTTTTTCTAAATATTTCCTATGCAATGTTAGATATTGTATTTAAAAGCTTTTAGTAATACAATTTCATGTATTGTTAAATTTATCTTATTTATTTGATTTCAATTATCATGTTATACATTTCTTATAAGTTATTTTCATCTTTATTTTACTTAGAGAAATTATATGCAAAGAAATATTTGAACCATCAAATGTTAGCATTGAATGCCTTAGTATTGACTGTAATGGTAGCTACATAGGTCTGTGTTACTCTTAATTTCATTTATATATTTTAAAATCTCATTTTTGTGTGTGTGTGTGTGTAGATATGAATTTTTTATAAAATAGTTTTTTGTCATAGTTGAGGTGTGTTAAATTAATGAATGTTTTATATTTTAACGTTTTCCAATTTTTATCTTTAATATATTTTTATATTATACTTATTCTGTTATTTGAATATAAATTACTGT
>JAPDSC010030959.1:0-14719 GCA_026290005.1 Latrodectus geometricus | reverse complement strand
TCCTATCGAGATTTATTGAGGGTCTTCTCCCAGAATTACAAAAAGAAGTCATTTTGAAAAATCCCCAAACATTTGAAGAGGCTGTGAAACTTGCCAGTGATGTGCAACATGCAGCATCCCTTTATGTTAAGTTAAGAGTAAATTCAGTAAATTCGATAATTAAAGAAAAAACTGAAACCGCAAATAATATAAGGCATGAAAATGTTAATGTTGATAGGGAGAGGCAATGTTTGTTTTGTGGAAAGGCAGGGCATTTTGCTGCAAATTGCTTTCATTTAAAGAAATTAAATGAAAATTTTTCAAAAATGAATTTCTCAAAAATACAAGCGGAAAAAAGTAATAGAAATAATAACGAAAATTGTAATTGGGGTAATAGATTTACATGTCCGAATCAGCGAAGGAGTGACCGATTTGGGGGGAATAGCAGAGCGTTAAACTCGAATGCCTAGGGCAGAAAATACGTAGCCAGTCAGCCAGGAAAGGCGAAATTAGGGGTGGAGCGAAAATTCGAAAAGGAGGAAACTGCTCCCAAAATAAGTAAACAAATAAATAGCAAGGGATACAGTAGCGTAGAGGCGCTTTCTATGAACAATACACAAATCGGTGTAATAGTTGAGGAACAAAATAAATATAAGAAAAGCGATGTAATAAATTTAAATAGCGAGGCTCTTGATTTAACAAATAAACATAAGAATGAAATTATAAAAACTACAGGAATTTTAAATAATTCTATAAAATTTAATAAAATGGACTTACCGATTGTAAGAGGTGTCGTGGTGGACGAGTCGTTGAATGTAGAGGATAAATTGGATGTTGAGGATCTGTCGGCGAGAATTCTACTGGATACTGGAGTCTCGGTGTCTCTGCTGTCCCAGCTGAAATACAATAAAATCAAACAGTATATAGAAGTTAAGAGCGTTCCTAAGCAAATAAATATCGCCACAATTACCGGGGAAAGAATTTATTATAATGATTGTGTAGAAATGTCTCTTAACATAGGAGGTAAAGTTATAACAGATAACTTTTTCGTAACTAACCAAAAATTTCCTTCGGATTATGATGTTATTTTGAGTTACAAAGCTATAAAAAGCGCTAATATATGCGTAAGCGGAAACAAAAATTATATAACTATTGATAAGGAAATAATTAGGTTGGAGGAAAATAAATTTGGATATAATGAAAATTGTAATATTTTGAAATGTATTAACAAAAATAAAGTAATATTACAACCAAAAGAGAAAAAGATAATAACACTTAAAGTGCAATCTGAAATATTAGATACAGATGCATTATTTATATCGAGAGAAGTTAAATTACCGATTAGAGTAATGAATACTTTGGTAAGGTTAAAAGGAAATGAGATAAATGTTGTCGTAGAAAATTTGAGTGATGCTAAAGTAGCATTAAATAAAAGAATGGCTTTAGGACATGTGAACAAAGAAATAGATGTTATTGAAGTGCTAGAACAAGATATTCAGGGTAGATGTAATTTGATAAAAGCCAGTTTGGAAACATTAAACTTAAGGAAAGAAGAGTTTAATATCAAAAATTTTAATCTACACAATGTTAATGATGAATGTAGGGAAAAACTTGTTACTTTACTGGTTGAATATTTTGATATTTTCTCAGTAAATTTACAAACATTAGGTGAGACTGATGCGATAAATATAAAAATTTCACTATCCGATAATACTCCGCAACATTCTAAGCCATACCCAGTCCCATTTGCCTTGCAGCCTGAGTTAAAGAAACAACTTCAGGAATTACAAGAGGTCGGGATTATTGAAGAGACAGACAGCCTGTGGGCCGCACCAATTTTAATGGTCAAAAAGAAGAGTGGAGGTTATAGATTGGCATTAGATTTGAGGAAGTTGAATTCAGTTGCTGAATTACTTCCCATTCCACTTCCAAAGATTTCTGATTTAGTAGATAAAATTTCAGGATACAAATACTACACTACATTAGATATGTCAAATGCGTTTTGGCAGTTAAGAGTTCCACCAGAAGAAAGGAAATATTTAGCATTTACATCTATTTTCGGAAATTACCAATATTCACGCCTAGTTTTCGGCTTGAAAAACAGTGGAGCTTATTTCACTAAGTTGATGAATGAGAAGGTGTTAAAAGATTTAGATAATGAGGGAGTTTTTGCATATTTAGATGATATAATTGTGGTAGGAAATAATTTTGAAGAAATGCTAAAGAGAATCGAGTTAGTTTTCAAAAGACTTCGATTATTTAATCTAACTCTTTCTCCTACGAAATGTAAATTTTGCAAATCTTCTATCAATTATTTAGGCTATAGAATATCGGCAGAGGGTATACAACCGATAGAGGAAAATATACAGAAAATTAATGATTTTCCAGTTCCTAGGACAATACGTCAATTAAGAAAATTTTTAGGTATATGTAACTATTACAGATCTTTTATTAAAAATTGTGCAGAAATTTTACAAACTTTAGAGGAACTATTACAGAGAGGAAAAAAGTTTAAATTTTCAAAATCTTGTGACTTCTTTTACAAAAATAAAAGAAATATTTTTATCTAGCCCTTTTATGATTCAGCCAAGGAAAAACAAAATTTTCTTTTTGAACACGGACGCGTCAAAGACCGCTATTAGTGCTATCTTATGCCAAGAAATAGAGGGAATATTAAGGCCTGTTCGTTATTTTTCACGTCGATTAAGTAAAGCGGAAATGAAGTATGAGAGCTCAAAAATGGGACTTTTAGCAATTATAGAGGGAATAAAACAATTTAAAGATTATTTGTATGGACGCAAATTTATCATTTTGTCTGACCATAAGCCTCTGAAGTATTTATTTAAACTAGAGAACCCCGCTCCTATCATTGCACGTTGGCTACTGTTCTTATCAGAATATGAATATGAATTCAGGCACATTCCAGGAGAAAGGAATTTATTGGCAGATTATTATTCGAGGGTAACAAATGAAGAAGTAAACAAAAATAGCAATATTAAAAAAATCACAGGAGTAAAGGATTCCCGTGAAACAAATTCAGAGTTGAAATATAGTGAATCATCACGAAAGAAGGGGGGATGTCAGGCAGCGGTTGTTCAAGCGGAGCCCTTTTCGAGACAGGCGCCGGACATCACCGCACCAGCCAATCAACACCGAACAGAGAGCGTGTCGAGGGAGAAATTTGTGTCGAACATAAGGAATGAGCAAGTGATGGATTTGGAACAATTAAGTTTAGCAAATATTAGAGAAAAAGCGAAAGATGATGTAGAGATAAGTCGAATTACTGAAGGTTTAAATAGAGGTAAACTACCATTTAAACAAGAAATAGGTCGGTTCTATATCGACAAATCAACAGGTATACTTATGCATTTAGGGAAAATAAAAGGGAAAAAGGAATTACAACCCCAAATTATATTACCGAAAAGTTTACAAAAGTACGCCATTCAGACTTCCCATATGACTCATTTAGGAGCTGATAAAACTTATCAGGGCGTAATTAGTAAGTATTGGTGGCGAGGAATGTACGCACATGTCCGAAATTATGTGAATTCGTGTGAAACATGTGGAAAAGTTATGCGAAACAGACAAAAGAAAAGAGAATTCGGGAATGTACCTATTCCAAATGAACCAGGCGAAATTTTAAGTGTAGATATTTTTGGACGTTTTGCGACAGGACACTATGTAATTAGTTGTATAGATAATTTTTCTCGGAGAATCGAACTATTTCCAGTAACGAATATAAAAACGGAAACAATAGTTCGAAAATTATTAAAATATATGTCCGCTTATGGTAAGGTCAAGTTTATACTTTCAGATAGAGGTGGCCAATTTACGGCAGAAATGCTTAGAGAATTAAACCGACAGTTAAAGATTAGAAATTTATTTACTACTCCATATCATCCCGCTGCAAACGGTAAGGTGGAGCGAATTCATGGATCTCTTAAGAATACGTTACAGTCATTAGGCAATGAAATAGATTTTGAATTAGCGGTGAATTTACACGCAGCATTTTATAATAATTGTATACATCCAGCTACTGGATTTACTCCAAATCAGCTATTTTTCGGGAGAGATCTCAAGTTGCTAACGGATAATTGGGAAATAACCCCATAACCGGCTATCCCGAGTTAAGTCGGGCAAAAATTTCTGTGCGTTTACCGGCTATCCCGAGCCCCTTGGTAGGGGCAACTGGCTTCACTGCAATGCTTCAAGTTCAACCCCCAGAATTGACGGATTGCCATGAAATCGCAATTTGGGAACTCACTTACTGAATGGTTACGGTTGATTTAACTAATGCTAGTGTAAATCGAAAGAGCTGAGAGAATTTTCAGAATCCTCTGCTTCAATTTTGCAACAGCTTTATTATTACATTTTATTTTTCTATATTTATTCTCATTTAGATTTTTAAAGTTGGAAAATAAGAAATTAGAAAATTATTATTAAAATTAGACTCGTTAAATAAGTAATACATTAAATGTTTATTTTTTATTTTTTAATTTTATAAGCGAATTTAGCATTGCAAACAATTCTGTAATGAATTTTTACATAGTTCTTTTATATTTAAATTTTATTAAAATTAGATTATATATTTTGTTCTGTGAATACTTAATTCTTGTGATCTTTCAGGTTTTTATTAATTTCCCATTATACCTAATTTTAATTCAAAAATTGAATAATTTGTTGGTAGAACTATCATTAAATGCTTATATATTTTCATAAATCATTGAAAAAAATGGAAAATTTTTATCTTAAACTTCGTTTTTAAAAATAGTTTTTTATGTAAATAAAACAATAGAGATTACATCACTTTTGGTTGAATGTTAAAACATAGCATTGAAAAATTAATTATCCTCTCATACTTGATTTTAAATTGATTAATATCTTTAAATTTTTCTTCATAATGAAATCATTTTCATAGAAAAATAATATTTATGAAATTATTTCATAATATACATATACACTTATAAAAAAATAGATATAAGGTATTGGCATGAAATATACATTAACTCAAGACATTTACAAATATTATAAATGAAGATATTTGCAAATTCATGTTTTAATTGTACTTTCAAAGTTTATTATTTATTATAGTTATAACAAACAATTAAAAATATGGAAATAAGACGAGAATTATAAAACAGTAAAAATATAAATCTTAACATTATGAAATAAATTTTATTTTTACATCGTAACATCTCGTTAATATTTTTTGTTTGAAATCAAATATTCAGATTTAAAAAGTAAGGTTTTAAAGCAATATTAATTTCCAAAATGTACAGAATTTTCACCATTTTTTAGGTGATTCAATATTTTTTCTTCTATTATCACTAATTTTTCTTCTGTGAAATGAAGATAACTTGTAAACTATCAGTCAAATTATAAAATTATTTAGACACCATATTTTAGAACATAAATTTAGATGAAACATTTTTTTTTACCGATTTATTGTTTATCTGCAGAATTTTTGATAGTATATAAAATCTTTAAAATAAATCATGCGCGTTTTATTTTTTCGGCACTTTCTTTTAATCTTTCTTTAAATTTACCGCTTTTAATCATTTTCATTTTAAAGCACTTATTGTCAATGAAGAGAAAATATTTAATGTAGAACTAATATGAATACGTGAAAAAATGTGATATTGATATATTCTATATTAAATATTTACTTATTAGAATACTATTGTAAATAAAAATATTAAAGATTCCCCGTTTATATTTTTGCTTTTTTCTCCTTTGAAAAACACATTTTCATGAGAGACAAACTGTTTTTAATATTTGTGCAAAACAATTCAAGAAATATTAAAAGATATAATACAGAAAAATATATACAACATGGATTCTCGTACGGAAAGATATTTTTATATACTTAGAAATATAAATTATTTGGTACTAGGAATTAAATATGAAAAATTTACAGTCACAAAATTTTTTACCACATGTTCAACTGAAGTCAATACTCTGAAGTCTATTATTATGCAATTTAGTTAGCATTTTATTTTTTTTAAATTATTAAAAATATACAATTTTGTCTATATATTTCAATTTGTATGTATTAAAGAACAACAGAACCATTTCTTTTAATGATTTTGAAAATTATTTCAGGATTTTAGAAATATAGTGTTGATTTTGAAAAGTATCTGCAATGAGTAAAAGCTAATAATAAATAGACAATAAACTAACTAGTTATTACAGCTATTTAAAATCATGACAAGTATAACTATCGGGACACTACAAAAATAGTTTTTTTTTTTTTTTTTTTTACTTTATTCAAAATAAATGAAATAAATTAGATTTCCTATATAATAAAATTTTCCAAATAGTTTAATAAAATTCATATTTAATGTAATAAATTGTTATAACAGAGACATGTCGAAATTTTTGAGCAGAACGTACAAAAGTAAACTATTAGCACTTGTGGTTACTTCATCTGACAGCGATTGATGGACTTCCTGGGTATTAGTCATTAAAATGCGATTATTGTGAGGTGGTCTAGGGTAAAGCGGAAATACGCCCCATCAAGAATTAGAGACTTTTGTATTCTTGACAAGCTCTAAAGGGGGAAAAAATTGCTTTGCAGTGAAAGCCAAAACTATGTTGCCACCACGAAGCAAAAACAAAGCACTTTCTTCACCGAGCCCCAGACGGTTAAGGGGATAAACCCCCAGACACAAAAATTTCTGAGTTATAATGCATTTTATGAAAAAACTGTTCAAACACTTAATACATTTCAGAAAGAGGCTAAGGAAAATCTGATTAAAGCGCAAACAAAACAAAATTTAATACAAAAAAAGAAAGCGTGTTCTTCTAAGGTGAAAATAGGGGACACGGTATTTTTAGATGAATCGACTCGTTTCCGTCGTCGTTTTACATGACCTTTTCAGGTCATAAAGATTATTTCACCAAATGTGGTGACTATTGAATCAAGGTTTTCCCCAAGTATTTATACTAGAAAAGTAAATACAGCTCGGCTGAAAATAATGAGCGAACGACGCTCACATTTATGCTAAGCATGAGTAAATACTTTTGCCCCACCGGAGGACAAAAGCATCGGGAAAGGGTCAGTCCCTCTTAGCGGGAAGAAGGAACAATGGCGACGGGGTGAATACGTCATGATGAAGAGGTCATAAACATAAGACACAATGAACAAAATTTATATAAGCCCTAAATTTACATTGTAAAAAGACATTCAAGAATTTAAGAAAAGGAAAGGAATAAATGGGTATACTTACATAAAGCCTGAAAAGAAAAAGGTTAATTTTTACTTTACCTCTGTTACACAGGCGGAACAACGATTCTGACAAAATGTTTCCAACAACAAAAAAGAAATGGCTAATTTTTCCCCTTTCCTTCCTTCAAAAGTACTGGTCAACAAACCGGTTGTCCCGCGCCAAACTGGACTTCTGGGTCCTGCGAGCGTAAGAGGGGGGGGGATTCCCCTAAGAACTCTCTTTTTCTCCCATCGTTGTTACGGGGAACAGGAGTTTTTGCGCTTTTTGATTATTTATTGATAGGTCTAGAATTATTAAAAATATTACTACGGTGTTTAAGAAACATTGTTAACAAAAAAAGAAAGGGAAAACTGTGGTGAAAAGCAACTAAATAAAGCAGGAAAATTTTAAAATATTGATAATTGTATAATATTTTTAAAATAAAAAAAAGGAACAAATTAAAAATATCTCACGATTTAATAAAATATACATATGGATATACGTTGTTCACTTATAATTTTTTTCACGTGTATTTGTATTTATTTTTTTAATTTTACTTATTTTTGTCTTCTGTTAAATATATTTGGCCAGCGGAAATGAGAGAGATGACTCACTCGTAACTATGACTATATATAGATTTATATTTCTTGCATAGACGGTACTTAATTGATCTACAGTATTCTTATGGACTTATAAGCGAAATGTGAACTATTTGAGTATATAACATGAAAAAAATGAATATGTGCATTTTGATTCATGAACATTTACCGATTGTGCTGATATTTAACATGGACTGTAAATATCTTATATGTAAATTTTTTATAATGAAATGTTTTTACTGTTTTATAGAATATGGAATGCTGATATGAATGCTTAAATCCAATGAACTGTATCTACTAAGATGATACTGTATAAATTGTAAGATTATTCATGTGAAATTTGATAAGTTGGTAAAATATTGTGAGACATGACGGTTGAAGGATTGGCTCTCAAATTTTATATGCCTGATAGTCTCATGATAACTTTTGATAAATTTTCTAATATTTACTCTTCATATATATATTTTGCTTAAATTGTTAAAAAAAAAAACAAGTTTTTTTTTTTTTTTTTTTTTCTGTAAGTGGGGGAGGATTATGTCGTAGTGCAAACGACATAAAAGGAGCCGCAGAGGAAACAGATGTTACTGTAAATAAATTCTGTAACAATTCCTCTCGGCAGTAGTTTTGTAAAATATAAAAGAAAGGAAACATAAAAATTGTAATATAAAGAGACAAGGGTAATAAAGAAATAAAACTATATATTTCAAAGTGGCACCCGAAAACTGCACTTAAAGTTTATTGCAGTTTTCCATCCCAGGGTCCTTTTCCCCTTGGGATGTATGGGTGGTCCATATGAAATTAAAATATTCTCCTTTTTGTTTGTGTGTGGCCAATCAAGGGTTTTGGAGGGGAGATTTCTGATCATTCCCTGGAAGCCTAACACCGATGAGATACAAGAAAATATCCAATAGAAGAAAATGGGAGGAGAGATGAGGACAATAAAAGTTAAGGAGTTGAAGATGGAGAATTCAGATTTCAGAATTCTCAGATGATGATATGATTTGAAAGGACGACACCAGCGAGGACGCAGATTCCGAACACCATTCCGGCATGCAGATTTTCAGCATCCAGTATTCCGACATGGAGATATGCAGATATCCAGACATACAGAGATTTACAGATAAAGATGAATTGAAAGCCTCCGGAAGGGAAGCCTAACCTTACGATGAGACCTTGGGAACGACAAAGTCCAACGATGAGGAAAGGAAAAGGTACGGAGCAGTGAAGCACAGGCCTAACCAAAAGAAGAGTCTAACAAAAGGAAAGCAACGGTTCAGAACAACAAAGGGAAATTCGCTACAAAGGGGGTGAGTCATTTTAATCTCTTCTTCAGGACCCACTGGCCGCACAATGTTTTATAAATATGCATTTATATGTTGATAAGACATTTAATCTTTAAATATAAACTGTAAATATTTAAATGTAAATAGTAGTACAATAAAATTACATTATTATTATTAATTAAATTGTGTCATTCTCATATGTTCTCATTTAATCTCCACTATTTCTAAGAACCTGGTTAACTCGGTTTTTCCTATCATCACCGAGTCCAACCACCACAACATATTTTAATAAATCTTAAAGATATACGACTTTGTGGATACTGCATCACTTACCTTCAATGATGCAATTCATCATATAAACTTTTTCTTGATAAAATCAGGCAACGTTTCAAAAATATTGATAACTTTAGCATTGAATTTTTGTAGTTTTTTATTATGCATTTCAGAATTCATTAAAAATGTGTACATTCAGCAATAAATTCATTCAATGTCTGAACAACAATAGTTATAGCTCTTTTTAGTAAATTTAAAAAAAATATATCTGATTTATAAACTTATAAGTTAATATGGAAAATAACTTACTTTAATTATTAAACAATTTATATTACTTAAAAACGATTATTTTTGTCTCTCTAAAAATTTTAAAATCATGGTTAGCGCAGATGATTTTTATATTTACAATAAAATATATTACTACGTATTGCTTTAGAGTTAAATATATTACTTTAATTTCAATTTAATTTATTCTTTTTAAGTTATTTATTCTACAGTCGAGAGCAATTATTTCTTATGTGAGTAAATTCTTATTAAATGATATTTATTAATTTAATATATCTTATATATATTATATTTGATTGACTTTCATGCAAAATACCTTAAACAATATGTTTTTTTGAAAAATTTCAATTTTACATTTTTATTTTTAATTTCACTGATAAATATATTTAATTCATATTGCCAAATTACTTCGTTTTCTATGCTGAACGTTATTGCTTTTCTCTCATGAGAAATTTTGAGAATTTTGGGAAGTCAAACCATTTATAAAGGTTTGCAATTTTACTAAAATTATTTTATTCTTAAAATAAATATTATAAATATAGAACAAATGACATTTTTAAAAGGTAAATCATATATTCTTTTGTTCATTTCAAGTGATTAATACATGCTTCGATGAAGAAAAAATAAACATGTGTTAAATATTTCATAATAAAGGGATTAAACCAAATTCTGAAATCCCTTTAGAATTATAGATTGAACTTAAAAATAATAAACTTAATTTTGTAAAAAAATTAAAATAAACAGCTATTGTCTAAACATTTATTCGAAAATATACATATTCTTAAAAACGCAACATTTATAAATAATTTTTACAATTATTTAAAATTCATTTCTGTGTTACTTATAGTTGATTTCATTTTGATTCAATAATACGAATGTAATTTATAATATTTTCCAAATTAAAATTAATGATTTTGAACGTAATCAATATAATTCTATTAACTCATTGGAATTTATTACATTTCTTGAATTCATATCAAGTCTTTATATATTAAAAAAGAAGTATATTTCAATTCTTAATGCCAATAAAATAAATATATATACAATTGCATAAATTATTTCAATATTCTAGATTGTTATAAAAGTTCAGATTAACACATTAACAGCTTTTAGTTTATATGTATGAAATTCAACTAACTTTTATTTTGTTATTAAGTGAAGCAAATGAGGAATGTGTTATTGTTCTTGAGAATAAATAAAATTTGAAATTCTCTTCAATCCAAATCTCAAAATGTGAATTGAGAAAATATTGAATTTTAAATCCCTAGGGAAAACATTTAAAATTAAGCAAAAATGAACTATAAAATCTACTATAAATATCTTAACATTTTCATAAACAAATATCATTACATAATAGTAAAATGTCAAAGAAAAAGTTATTTTTATACCATAGAGTGTTACAAATGCTATAAAAATAAAAAACTTTTAAGTACATTGAAACAGATTTCAATAAAATGTCTATGGATTATATAAAAAAATTCAAAGTAAAAATAGTTTTAAAGTAAGGAAATCCACACAATAAAAGTAATAAAGAAACTTTAAAAAATATTTAAATAAATAAGAAATATTTAAATGGATTCTTATTTAAGCAATTTTGATTTTCGAAACTTTAAAGATATAGGTTATAATTAGGTTTTTGTTAAGGGTTTTGGAAACCTATTTCTGCAAAATATACCTGTTATTCGCAACTAAATAACTGGTAACTTTAAACCACTGTAAATGACTAGACTGACACCAGTGCTGGTATAGTTCTTTCAATATCCAGCTGTAGGGAGACGCTGGATCTAACAGAGATTTCCAATTACCAAAACAATATCTTTCTAATCCCGGAAACAATGACCCTAAATTTTTCTACTATTTGAAATAAATTTTACTGGTTTTCTGACAGCCTAATAGATCTTTAAATTTTAAAGTCGAAAAATCTTAGATATATTTACCTAACAACAATGCTTTAAATCATTACATTCAGTAATAAAACAGGATTATCATTTGATTAAAAAATTTTGAAGACCATAAAATTATAAATTAATACAATAAATATATACTTATAAAAACAATTACTTAAATAAAACAATTTTAGATGGTGTCAACAAGATCAAAGATGTCTATCATTAATAAATAACCTCATATTTATAAATTCTTTAAATGAAATCAAAACTGCACAATTTAACTAATATTTATATTTTTGGATGTTTTAATAAATTATATATATATATATATATATATATATATATATATATATATATATAGATAGATAGATAGATAGATAGGTATGCATAAATGGTCTAATGAAATACAGACATATTTAATTATATTAACTTTTGTTCACTAGAATTAAATATTGTATGTATGTTATATTCGTAATGCTGAATACTTTTCTCTAGCGCATATTCAGAGAAAGTATTTCAATAGTTAAGCCTCTGCCTTTGAATCATTGTGCGGATTGCTGTGAATTTTCGGAATCTATTAAAGACTTCTTCCTGGTTCAATTGGCTTTCCTATAGTAAAATTCCCCACTGAAAAACAATTCAGTTAAGCAACTATAATGTAAATGTATGAGAAAACATGTTATGATTTCATATACTTTATATTCAATTTCTGAGAAATTTATGCCCAAAACATAGCAAATTTTCCCATAAATTCATATTTATGTACTTGAAATTTTTCTGGCAAACAAATTTTCATTTTGCTTTAAGGATCAATGGTTTTCTTCGATAATGACGAAAATGTTAACCAGGTGGCTAAAATTGTGAAACGTGTTTATCGTCCTATATATGACTGTAACAACCAGTTATGCACAATTTTGGTTTCGTCGATTCCGTTTGGGTATTTGGATGCTAAAGATGCACCTCGCATGGATACAACATCTTCGAGAATGTCTATAAAATATCAAAAATTATCAAACTTGACAACATGTCAGCATGTTCTTATTACAAAATTCATAATAATAAGAAACATTTTAAACAAAATATATCATTAAGTTACTTTCATTTAAATATTATGAAATTGTTAAACCTTTATTTAAAATTAATCTTTGTCAAGGAAGGCAATAATTTTTTAATTAGCACATACTCTTATGCCTGTCGTAATTAGAAAAAAATTTGAAAACCATTTACAGTTTCCTCAAAAGATTTAAGTGTAGTAAAAAAACATACTAAAGTTAATCATATTATAATATAGTAAATATTAGAAGTTGTTTATATATATTACCATAAGAAATGGAAGAAAATGGGAGTCAATAAATATATTTGGAAAAATTATACTTTTTATATAGTATTTAATTAACATATTTTCAAATTCAAATGTTACATTCAAATATTCAAATTAATTTTTTTCTTTAATAAATATAACTAAACTCCAGATTATGTTTAAATTAATATGATGTTTCAGAGTAGTATTAGTGGGATGATATTTACTAATAATAATTATGTTACCTTTAACTTTTAATTATTATTAATAATTAGAAGATAGGTTCTTAGGTTAGTTTTATGAAATATTTAAGCTCATATGTAATGTCACCAAAATAAAATTATTACTAATATGTTTCTCTAGAATTTCTGTGATCCAGATTGAAGAAATATTTTGTGATTTAAAACTGCTTAAACTCTGATGACTCACTTCAATTTTAAAATAATAATTTCTTAGCATATTATATTTTATGAAGTATTCTGACTTAATTACAGTTTCCTGTGATATCACAATCAATATACCATTTCTCTAAGAGTATCTACATAAAATGTATAATCGTCTCTTTCAAAATATCTACATAAAATATATTAACAAGGAGCAATGCCAAAAACTTAAATAACTATTTAAAATTACTACTTTTTTTAAAGTTAATATTCATATTTTTACAGTCATTGTTAACTATGTAGTTATTGTAATTTAAGTGAATAATTGCTTATTACGTCACTAAATTGTAGTTCTTACAAAGTAACATAACTTTATAATCTTTAAATTCAAAACATATACATGTGATAAATACATCTAATTTTAACATAAATATTCAGAATATATATATGCAATATTAGTTAAAACATAAATATAGAATTCTAGTCAAAATAAAATACTTTTTTTGTTTAGTCCATAGTTCTTGTCCCTAATTAAGCAAACAATTTAGGAGTAACAATTTGATATTCCAAATCTTTTCTTTCTTTTGGTAACTTTATTGCAATGTCCTGATATATAATTGAATTACATTTTAGAGAATTTTAAGATTTGTTATGTATGGGTAATGAAACAAACTCAAACAAAATTTCTGAATAATTATGCTTGAATGCATGGAAAATTGTTATTTAGAATATTTTGTTAGTAGTAAATAAAGGAATGAGTGAAAGTTATATGCTTATATAATGGAATTAATAATTGGACTGACACATATTAGTAATTTTTTTTTATAATCTAAAAACATTTTATTGCAAACAGAAAAATGTACATAAAAAGCATGTAAATTGCTAATATAAATACATTTATCATAATACAGAGCACGTGGTAAACTATGAAATGGGCAAAGATGCTAAATGGTGCATGAGATACTAAAAATCTGAAAAAAATGAGAAAAAATTGACTTAAAACACAAATATTTTTTTTTACATTGTAATGTTGATAAGTATCAAACACGTTAAAGGTATTGTAATGAAATTAATAGAAACAGTGAGGTTCGCAAAACCATATTAATTGCGTATATATGTCATCATTCACTGTGGCAAATGAAAAATTTTTGTCAGTTATTGTTAATTTAATATACAGAAATTCGTGATTCGGAATTAATTTATCATTTTTGGAATATTTATAGTCTTACTAAACTATAAGAATACAAGCATTTTTATTTTATGATCATCAGTTTTCACACATATAAACTAATTGTCCAAAATACTTCATTCCTTATCTTATCAAAGTTAAAAATTCAGTAAATTGTTATTTTAAATTCAACGAAATTAACCCGTAGTAATATAAAGTAAACTTTGTTTTTAAATAAATAGAAAGTATATTTTGCCTTTGATTTCTATAACTTATAATATTTTCATCGTGAAAATAAAGCAACTTTTGTGAAATCATATATTGTTTTTCATTATAACATCTAAATTCAAAA
>JAPDSC010030955.1:17307-31274 GCA_026290005.1 Latrodectus geometricus | reverse complement strand
AGTACACTTAAAAAGAGTACACTCTTAGCGATATATTTAAACCTTTTTACTACAGCCATTTAAAACAACATTTTAAAATTTATACATGTCCAAAAAGTCAATAATAATTCTGCATATTATTTAACCTTACGAGTCATGTATATATTAATATAATGAGCTCATAAGAAGTAATATAATTATGAGAAATAATGTAATTATCTTTGAAGTAATGTAATAGTGTGAGTATTAGAAATAAGTAATAAGTATTTACGGATCTAAATGGAAACGTAATAAGAATGGAAAACGTAATCTAAATGGAGAAGTAATAAGTATTTACGAATCTAAATGGAAACGTTGCCTAGGGTGAAAATAGTAACATTTTTATTCATAAAATATACTCAGGCAATTTGTGCTTTTATCATATAACATTTTTTTCTAAATTTTTATGTCAGTTTGATATTCCAGAAAATTTCATTTTTCCCCATCTGGGAGAATTTTGTAGTTCACCCTTTGGTACAAATCTCATAATTTAGGATTTTGCTCTTCAAATATATGTAACCACACAACTGAGTTGCAGCAAACACGTTGACTACATTTGTAAACAAAATGTTTAAAAAAAAAGAAAAAAAAAAGAAACCCTCTGTTTTTAAGAAGATGACTGTTTGTAAATAGGGTTGGAGCCGTGATAGTCTGCATTACAGGCTTAAGCTTTTCTCTTAACCCGCGTTGGATGACTATTTACAAATAGGGTTGGAGCTGATACTCTGCATGACAGGATTAAGCTTTTCATTCCACCCATTTTTAACTACTCTAATAAAATTTTAATATTTGCTGCTGCTGGTACCAATTGGAAACTATCTAGAAGCAAGAATTTCGAATTATAACAGGTGTTATAAAAACCACCCCTATTCTGGTTATGAGAGTTTGGCTCACAATCCACTTGGTAGAAGCATTATTGAAAGAGATGCAGTGCTTTACTTTTTAAATCTGAAACTGCTGTGAAACAGTATGTTATAGGCATATTACGATGTTATTGCAGAGAGAAACTTTAAAACTCTAAAGGGGATTATATAGTATGCATATTCTATTGCTAGTAATATTGCCATTCACCAGAGTACACAAGCTCCGCGTGGAGCTACTTGTTATTTAATTTTGGTTAGTTTTCATTCATTTGAAGTTAGATATGGATATTGGTCAGAGTCATATGAGAGAACAACACGTTAGTGCGACTGCTGTATCTACTATTAAAATAGGATATCTTATAGATTCATAGTTATATGTCTTTAGAGATGGACCCATATTTGATGATAAAGATGTTTCACATAAAGGTGTTGCGCTCTTTCATCTTTCTGCAGGTCATAGCTGTTTGATGACGCATTTGAATCAGCTTAAATTTTAGAGTTTGCCTTTGTGTCTTTTGTATATGCTACATAAAATTTTCGATGCTAATCATCTTGACTAGTGCACCGCACTTGTATCTTTAATATGCACTCTTCAGATGTATTGGGTTGTCCGGAAAGTTCGATTTTGGGTAGGTAGCGCGAGAGATCTAATTGAATATATCACAATTATGGAAAATAAATGGCATGTGTACATATTCTGAAAGAAATAGCTTCAGCCATATTTGGAAAAGTTTTTCATTACGATTCGTTCATTTTTATCAGTTTTGTACACCTAAAAATAGGGTGGCAAATAAAGTGCATTATAGGCATTCAATGCTTTTCTTTTTCCGAAACGGCACACAAATGGCAAATAAGATATGCGCTGTTTAAGGCTGGAGGAAGGATTTCCCTTAATGGGAAAATATTTGACTCTTTGGTTGAGATCAAAACCCACTTGGACTCATTTTTTGCCGAGAAGTCTGAGAGGTTGTAGAAGGATGGAATTCTCAAGCTACACGAAAGATGGAAAAAAGGCTGTGGAGCAGAATAGTACCTATATGATTTATTAAATGTATATCAATATTTAAATGGGCTGCGTTTTAATGGTTCTAAAATATCGGCATGAACTTTCCGGACAACCCAATATTAAAAAGCTAGATAATTAATGACAGCCTAGCCAATTATCTGGGTTTTTGTAATAAATAAATTAATAATAACAATAATTTTATCTAATATTAATATTAGAAATTATAAATTCTGCGAAGTGTCTTCATAATAAACACTCAGAAAAAACATTTGGAGGATTCACAAGTATCATAATTAGAAATTAATTGATAGGTCGTATACATCTATTAAATATAAATGCAATAAAGGAATTAAAAATATATATATATGTTTACAAAGAAAGCTCAAACTTGGAATGCCAAGTTAAAAATTCCGAACTCGAATGCTGGATCAATGTTGTAATTCTTTCAGTTAGCATAAAATTATGTGGTTGAAATCTTACTTGAATTAGTTTATTTCAAACGCCTAGTGAATAGACTATTACGCCTCTTTGCCTCGTCAATTTGGTACAAAGGGTGAAACTTTTGACAACTTAATATGATGGGTCATTTAGTAGGTGTGTTATCGTGAGCCTAGAACGATCTTTGTAATGTAGAAGCAGGGACCAAACAGAGTAACAAAGGCGTAGCCTGCCACTCCGAAAAGTATCATTTTTTAAGAAATTCCGATCACGCCAACTTTACGTGCCTCAACACCTTTAAAACACTATTAAATACAACGGATCTATGGTTTCATCGCAATTCTAACTCGCTTCTTTCTGATAACATGCACGTCCATTCTCTCGAATTAAATTATAGTTACTTATATGTGACATCATATTGTAAGCTATTTGAAAAAAAAATAATTTTTTTGCGTTACAAATAAAAAAAAAACATGAAGTTATGTTGGTTTTCCAGTTTAATGATTACTGATGTAATTATTTATATTGCTCTATCATTGAAGAAAACAATGTCATCTAGCTTTTAAAAATTAGCTCTTAAATAATATTTTTTTATATTTATAGCTCCTTCCATGGTAAATAATACAATACCTGACATATTTGACGCTTATATTCTTTTAAATATTCAAAATTATTAAAAACTTTTAAGAAACTAATATACTGAATCATTTATTTAAAATATTGCAAAGTGATGACCTTTTCACAAAAATGGTAACAATAAATATTCTCCCATTTTATTTGCTTCAAAGAACACATTATAAAAATAAAAATATCTACTAAATCAGATTTACTTCAACAACAGTAATACTGTATAAATAAGTTTTTATATTTTTAAAAAAATATTTAACCGTGTCAATGACTTCAGTCATTGACATTCAAAAATAATTTGATTTAAATTATTATTTATTTATAGAAAGTTCTAAATATTTATTGAAATATACGATTTTTCCACAAACCTGAAAAATACAGTTTTGAAAACATCGTGACATATTTGACCTCATGTTTTGAAGAATAATATTTACTAACCTATCTTTACAGTTTCAGAATCCCTGTGGAAATAATATTACACTAACTTCTTATCTTAGTATAAGATAAAACACAATATTATTCAAAACAGATTTTGGGCTTGATTTTAAAGTGTGTAATCAATGACACCGTAATGGTATCAAGTATATTAATTTAAAAACTATTCTTCATATACAATTTTTTTATAGTTTGCTTATATGTTATGATTACAATGTATTAGCTCTTTGCCTCTAAATGAAATTTATAATTACTTAGTCCTGTGTTACTGAATGTTCAGAATTATTTTAAATCAGAATTATTAATAATTATATTTCAGAATTATTTTAAAAGTTACTACTGTTCATGTTATTGAGCCATGTAATTATCAAAAAATGTCTACAAGATTTTGTAGTTCGTCGTTTTTAAACACAGATCTGTTTTCTTGCCATCTCATTTTATATTCCTTATTTGCCGGTTCGGGGATGGGTGTATTTTCTATCTCTCTCCTCTGTCTTTGTCATTTCCAATATAAATGGGTTGTGAATGGTTTACTACCCTATAAATGGGTTACCCATGACATGTTTTTACTGAGGAAGTCGGACTCCACACCAAATTACGGTTGAGTTGGAAAAGTGGTGCAACGTATCCGGTATTACCAGCATATCTGCCATTAGACAACAAGAGCAACAAATGAGTTATCTACTTTTATATGAATGCTGAGTGAAATTTATCATTGTGAAATGAATTAATTTTAATATTTTATAAAATAAAATTAAACTAATAAAAAATATTTTTCAATAATTTTAAATAAATTATTATTTAGCCACTTACGCAATTTAAAAATGGTTATCAAATTAGTTGAAGCACAAGAAATGACCACTCGTACTCGTAAATGATTTGAAACTCAAGTTCATTCAGAATCGTGACGTAACTACTGACGTCATATCCATAACACATCTACCATTGGTCGTCTATTAAACATTAAATGGACGTCTTCTGGGTGTTCTGTGGCTGGTTTACTGCACCATTTATGGATGTGTACTGAATAATGGTAGATCATCCAAATGGCGTTCAATAGAAGTACTTCTATTGTGTAGGTAGCAGGATTCGTAATAATAAACTTAAAATGCCTATAGAAATAGTTTCCACCATTTAAAATTTGAAATTTCTAAATAGATTCACACTGGAAAACAATTATGTATGACAGTTAAGTAAAAAAAAATATTGAATGACTGGATATACTTTGAATTTATGATAGAGTATTTTTTTAAACAAACGATTGGCATATGCTTTCACATGTTTACCCAATTGGGAGATGAGACGATCATTATGTAGTATTTCCTCAATACTAATCCACAACCGATCCACATCATCTATTAAGCTTCACGAATGCATTTCAAGACAATTCCTGACATAAAGAACTCTCGACAAAAATGTGAATGAATTAAAGAACTATTAAACATTTTCATTCAGGTAGAAAAAAATCAAGGGCTGATATAACCTGTAAATGTCACAGATAAAACTCTGTTGCGGATCTTGTGGACCATATTTTATTTACAGAGTATGCAAATAATCATGCTAATGATTTCTTTTTAAAAAATAAGGTTGGGGAAAAAGTTATCCATTATTTTTTCGGTAGACGTCTGTAGTGATCGCTATCTCGTGAGGTATCTATCAAACAATTTCAAATTTATGCTCATTGGAAAGATGACATTTGACACTAAAATATTCTCTTGCTGTTTTTTGTTTGATTAATTCAGATACGAGTACAAGGTTTTAAAAATAGAAGACAACAAACAGAAAATTCGATACATTTTAGTTTTTCTTTTATAATGGCGAAAATGCTAACCAGGTGGCTAAAATTGTGAAAGGTGTTTATCGTCTTATATATGACTATAACAACCAGTTACGCACCATTTTGGTTTCGTTGATTCCGTTTGGGTATTTGGATGCTAAAGATGCACCTGAATACAACATCGTCGAGAATATCCATAAAATATCGAAAATTATCAAACTTGACAGCATGCCAGCAGTCGTAGCTTCACACAAAACCTAAAAATCTACATAAAAACTGTTTTAAACCTTTTTACAAAGCTAATCTGAAAGAAGTTACAAAAACTTCATGTAAAAATAATGGATTTCTTTTTTCCCAAACTAATATTATAAATTATTTTTACATTATGGTATGTTGCATTTTACGCAATTTTTAGTAAATTCTGAAAACGAGGAATATTACACATGTCTCGCAATGTATATTGACATGATAAATAAATTTACTTATAACTTTAGTTTATTAACAATTGTCGGTCTATGGCTGAGTAGTTAGCATTTCTGATTCCTTGGCTGTTGGTCCCGGGTTTGAGTCCCTAGTTGGGCATGGATGTCTCCTTCCTCTCTGTGTTTCCTTGTCCATTCTTCTAACATGTTGGATGAATGTGGTCCACCCTATAAATGGTTCGGGGTGGTATGACGTGGGTAATGCTACTCGCCTCCGTAACTTGGTTCACTTGTGCCCACCGGGTAACCTTAAATGCATAGCTGTTTCCTTCCTTATTATAGTAAATGGTTACTCACACCATGACGTTCGAAGGAAAAAAAAGTTTATTAATAATATAATGGCATATTTTAAAATTACGCTTTTCTTAGAAACAAATAAATTTGTTGAATGGTCTATTAAATATTACTCTAATATGGAAAAAATTTACTATAATAACAAATTAACATCACAGTTGAGCGTAATGATTTAAGATATGCAAATAATTGAAATAATTATAAATAAAGATTAGGCTATTTAATAATAATTAATTCAAGTAATAAATTCGACATAAGAATAAATTTCATTTAAATAATTTAAAAAAAAAACTTCTTCAAATATATTATCTTTACAACAAATTTGATTAAAAAATAAATAATTATTATTAAAAAATTTGAAATCCGAAGAAAGCCCATTCGAATTAAAGACATTCTCTTATGAATAATATAGGTGTTGAAAATGAACTAAAATAAGTGTCTCTATGAAAATATAGTTATCAAAATAAAATTATCTATAATTTGCTATGAAAATTATTGCGTTATTTCTTGTCCTCTGATGATGGTCTCATTTATTTGAAATGGGATAAAGAAAAAAAAGGAAAATTACAGTTTTCAGTTATGATTATATAAATTCAGAAAATTGCCTTGGTATAATCATTTCAAAATTGAACTAGATAATAATTACTATGATAATAATTATTATGTGTATATTATTATGTGAAAGAGGGCTGCGGTGACCTGGTTGGTTAGGGCATTTTTCCCGTAACCGGAAGGTAGTGAGTTCGAGTCTCGGCTTACCCGATAATCCGTCGTATTCACTAATGGTGACTGGGACACGTAAAACATACCATGGTCACAATGCCCTCCATGTTCCCATTTCCAAGGTACGAGCCAGGCTTTGGGTTTTCACTGGTTTCAATCTCTAAATTGGAAAATTCAGATGGTGCTGCCATCTCTTCGCTACAAGTCGTACTTCCACCTTCGTATGAGGGTGCTCTATTGAAAAACGGAAGACGCTCTCTCTGACTTCATTTTCCTAGTCTCTGACGGGCGGGCTTGGTGTTGCCAACTGTCATCAAAAACAACAACAACATATATATATATATATATATATATATATATATATATAGATTATGTGTGTGTGCGTGTGCATAAAATGTACATTGAAAAAGAATCTAACTTATCATGATTACACAGTGCTTTTTAATTAGGCTTTCTATTTACAAAGCTTTAGAATTTAAAGCGCTCACTTATTATGCAAGAATTTCTAATTTTTACTTATTACAATTATTAACTTGAAATACATTTGAAAACATTTAATGAAAATGAGTTACCGCTTTTACGATATTATAAAATGTTTCTAAAAGGTGTTAATTAACTGGATACTAGAAAAAAGTGTGCTCTATATGTTAGAACTATCAGTATAAAAGATATTGACTATTTGGAGATTAATGTATTTATGAAAAATCTATAATATTGAAAATGTTTGAGTGATGTAGAAAATAGATGTCTACAACAGATCTTATCATTAGGTTATTTGTTTCTATAACTTTTGATATTAAATTTGGTAAGAATAAAGGATGAATAGGTTTTTTATATATTGCAATTATTTATGTTTCTTTAAATACATTTTTAAATAAAATTGATATCATTTGAATAATTTGAAAACACATTAATTCAGAATATATTTTAAAAATTTAAATTACAAAAGATATTACAATAACAGCATTTAAGAATATTAGTTTTTGTTTTTCTGTCAGAATATTAAGTATAATGCTTCATTCAAAATCAAAACAAACTTCATTGAAAATTGAAACATTTATTTATAATTTTGAGTTATTGTTTTATATTTTGAGTTATTATAATATAATGAATAGGAAATTTGAAGGCGTTTGAACATGCATTTAAGTAACATAAGATCATCATTTTTCTAACAAAATTGCAAGAATCACATTTTATTGAGAATTAAAGTAAATAAAATATGTATGAATTATATTTTTAGATTGGGAATAAAATTCTAATAATTAGAAATGTGGAGTTTGTAAGCGCGTTTGTTACTGTTAATAAATTATTCTAAAAAGTAATACGGGCTGAAAGCGATTATTTTCCATTATTTTGAAAATATTATACTAATTTTTAAATTCATTCAAAATTTGAAACACTTGAATATATTATTACCAGCATTTGATACATAACCAATCAGATTAATAACAGTTATGGCCAATTTACATTAGTTTTTTTTTAAAAAATCACCGTTTAGTTATAGCATTTTTTTAGACACAAAAAAAAACAATTGTTCTCTTTGTTCCAAGTAATCTGAATCTTTTTTCTTAGATAACAAATAAAATAGACTAATGTCTTTTAGAAATTTAGCTTTCAATGTACTAACTCAGTGATAATATTAAAAAAGCTTTTAAAATAAGGATAAAGTTATTTAAAATTAAAAAAATACTGATTATTTTATTGGTTATGAAATAAAGAAATAATTTATTTTAAAATATTGTTAAATATTATATACATACATTTTTTACTATACATACATTAAATACTTAATTATTCAAATTATTTAAGTCATAAAATTTAATTGAGTTGCTGACTTGAAATTTATTGAATTCATGATTTTGATTGTATTTACCAAACATGGTATTATTGCCCATTAAATATGATTTAAAAAAATGTAATTGTGTTTTTTAAGACTTTAAGATCATTACAATGTTCAGATTGTTAAAATAATTTCTATTTGAAAAAAGAAAATGTAACAAAATATTGAAGTTTAACATTTTAAATTTAAATGTCTTAAATATTTTCGATATTAATAAATAGTTGAAACTAAACTGTAAGATTTCTATAAAAATAAGCAAAAATAATAAATGACAAGATTAAACTTTATACTTTAAGCGTTTTAATAGTGTGCGATTATTGATTTTATTTGTTCGTTTATTGCATTATTTGTTTACACAGTGAGTGCTTAAAACACAAAGTTAAATTTGTACTGCCTTAATTTCTGTCATCTATTGAATATTATTTAAAATTCCTTCAGTTAAATATGATAGAAATAAAAAAAAGAAACCATTGAAATAAATTTTGAAAATCAATACATTTTCCAAGGTATAAGTATTAAATTTAGAAATGAATTTTAATAACATAAGTTACAGTAATAATGGAATTATATAATTATATATATATTGACTGTTCCTCTCAAACCTCAAAAAAAATGTTTCGTCAGAATAAATTCAGTGAAATGGTAAAGAAAGAAAATAGCTTGAAATAAAAAAAGCTATATATATATATATATATATATATATATATATATATATATATATAGGTATACTTTGTATTATTTTAAAATAACTTAAAAACTTCAATATGCTCATTGAAAAAACTTATAATGGAATATATTTACTAAATAAAATTTTCACAGACTAAAAAATATGAATTTATGAGTTAAATCGAAATGCAGTTTTTAATTTCAATGAAGCTTGGACTATCTCTTGCTTCATTTTCTTAAAACGATTTAATGACATTCTTGGAAGAAGAGTTTTGGTAAACATTTTATATTTCAAAATGTTTTTAAATTATTTTCTCAGACCATTAGAAATTTCAATTTACATAAGGATTAGAATGAACGATAGAAGTTATAAACTTCTAATAAACGTGTGACATGTTTTCTGCAGAGTTTTGAATCTATAGCATAATATTTGTTTGCTAGACTTAATTAAATATGGAAAAATTAATTTTTATTTTTAATATAACAGCTAAATTTCTTCTATTGTAAAACAACGTTTTGGACAACGAAGAATTTTGAATTTACAACAACGAAGAATTTTAAATTTATTTATTCTAATTTTAATAAAATTTTATGTTTGAATTCCACAAGTGTTTTAAGTGTCAAAGGAATTTTCTTGTAAAATTAATATTAATAGTCTAATGCGTATGCAATTATTTAATTCAAAATGTCTTTCTTATAATATTCTCTCATATTATTTATGAAATATTAATTCTTTATGAGCAACATTTTCTAAAAAAATAAAAATATATATTGTTTAACTTAAATTTATAATTTTCGAGTTCTTGTGTTACTTTTAAAGTCCTGTAGTTAATTTTACCAGATATTCTGAATTTGTTATATGTAGTTAAGAACGATGAATGTAGCCGCTTACCCTGTCTAGTAGTCAGCGTTCCTGACTGCGGATAGGGAGTTCCTGGGTTCGAATTCCGCTTCGGGCAAAGTTGTACTTTCTATTTCTAACTTTCCTTGTATGAATGGTTGCCTACCCTATTGTGCTTGTACCTATGGCATGTGTGTAGTGGGGAAGTCGGAAGCAAAACGAAATTATAGTTCAGTAGGAAAAGTGGAGCAGCGCACCCAGTTTGACAGACTGGCTGGCACTCGACAAAAAAAAAAAAATGGAGATAGAACTTTGTGTAAGGAATATACTTAGCTTGTTTCATGCAAATTGTTTGGTAAAATCTTTGACCTCCTTTTTTTAAAATGCACTTTTTTATTTATTATCTTTAAATATTGAAGATACAAAGTATTCAAAAGAACGATTTTTTAAATTATACGACATTTTATATAATCACTTCAAAAACCTCATTTCCCTTGTAGAATTTTTTGATTAACTGTATCATTTGTAGCATTTAATTAAGAATGTATTTTATTTTACTATTAAATATTGTTAAATACAATTAATTTCCTTATGTATAACATTTTTCAGTCATAACTATATTTTTACAAAATTTGTTTTTACAAAATCCTTAATTGGTTTTGATACATTTCTGAAAGTGTCGCGTGTAGAGCAAAATGTTATGCAATTATTTTATATTAACATTGATTAAAATTTAAGAACATTTTTTGAAATTTCGCATTTGATCTTATTTATAAACTGGTAAAAACTTATTTTTGACTTAAATTGAATTTTTATAGAAATATAATAAAATTTTTGCATATACATTTTAAATAACTGGCATAAAATTTGATAAAAATTTAATATAATTAGGAAATCAATTATTTCAATAACATAATTTTTTTATTTATTTAAAAAGATCTTTATTTTTAAAAGAAATAAATTTTGAGAGTTCAATCTCAGTGTTGTCTCTGCGTTGCCACACATTACGGTAATATTATTTTCAATATAATCATTAGTATATTTTTAAAATTACTTTATTAAAAAAAATTTATACTTATTTCAGAAAAATACGTTTTTAACATTTTATTTTGAAATTCTTATTATATTAAAAAAGAAACTTATCATTAAAATGATAATTTTTAATAATCCAATATAATATTTTAAATTTAGGCTGATTTTATAATTTAAATCAATTATCATTCAGATAAAAATTATGATGTTGTTAAACCTCAGTTACTTTATAATAAAGTGTTAATTCTAAAATTGTTAATTCTAGTGTAAATATTAGTATTTAAACTAAACATTCTTTATCAATAAGAAAAATAATTAGAAATTAAATTTTAAGAAAAATTAAAATATGAAATGATAAAAAAAATGCAAATATTTAAAAAAATTTTCAAGAATTTAATAAATCTGATTCAAAAATTTAAAATATATATGATGGAAACTGGAATGAGGTCGATGGTGAATAGCTGAATTATTTTTTGTTAATAAATTCTTTTCAAAATTGATTAAATAATGTAAAATTAAAAATAATAAAATTCGAGTGGTGATCAAAAATTATGATTGGTTGAAAAAGTATATCACTCATCAAAGATCTGAAAAAAAATTACGTTTCCATTAATATTTATTTTTGTTTGCTTTCAAAAATAAATTCAGCAAGCTGAATGTTGCTTCCTCTGAAATTTAATTTATTTAAATTTGCTTAATTTAATTTACTTAAGAATATAGCTTGTTACAACAAATTCACAAGCGAGACATATTTGAAATTCTTAATATCAGGCTCATATATTCAACAAACAATTTAAGTATTTATTTCAATATTACTCATGCTCATGTATGTGTAAATTGATTCAGATTTACTTAAATTCTGCCCTTCTGTATTTGAAAAAAAGTATTGAAATTTTGTGTGTTTATTTATTCATGCTTTCACAGAGAATAAATGTCAGCACTAAAAAATATAAGAATACACATATCCGCTGAGAGATTTTTAAATATTACAAATGAACTGTTGTGTTTTCCATAAATATGTAATTATCTCTATTGAATTCCTATTATGTTGTAATATAGCACCAAAAACGCTTTAATACATTACAAAATGAAGTCTTCAATTTAATTCCTTTTCATTCATTGATTACATGTAAAAATATTTTAACAAATATGTAAATTAAATTAAGGTTTGAGTGGTGCATCAGCCATTTGGTTTTGTTTTCATATGATGTTATATGAAAATAAAATTAGTAAAATTTCAGGAATAAAACCCTGTATCCGCCATATTTACTGTACGTTAATTACTTAGAAAGACATCAATTAGGTTTTTGTAAATTTTTACAATTATATTTTTCCTATAATAGTTAGTCTTTGAGTTAAGCATTGTAGGGCAATTTGATACCATACCCTCAATGGTTACTGAGTAGTTGATGATTACCACATAAAAGTTTTCTTGTTGAATATACTAATAAATCAAACACTTTTCGATTAATTTTTATTGTGAATAAAAATGAAAGAGAAAAATTGAATTATTACTTTACAAAAATTGCTTAAAAACGAGGAAAAAAATTTAATTATTACTAGAAAATATTTAAAAATGGGGAAAAAAACATCCCGGGATTAAATTGATTTGTTCTCATGAGTGGAATTAATCATTAAAAAATAAAAAAAAAAACATTAAATTTGAAGAAAAGTTAAGACTTTTTGGTTATAAACACAGAGAAGTCCGAAATGTGAACCCTATACAAATCAATCAGGATTATTAAAGAGCCGTTCAAATAAATTAGTACACGCATTTTTAACATTTGTAACAGAATGTCAAATGAATAATATTTCAAAAGGGATATGGAAACATTTATAATTGTTTAATGTTATTATAAAATAAAAGGGTTTTTTTGTTATTTAAAATGAATAAGAGCATATTGACCATCATTGCAGTTCAAACTATTATCTTTCCCTCTATTATCTTTTATTATCATTTATTATCTTTTATGATCTTTCCTTTTATTATCTATTATATTTATTAATGTTATTCATTTTTAATATCAATTGAAAATGTGTATTTGCTCTGTGGAATATTTTCTTTATCTTTGTTATCCCGTAATACGTTCAGGCATAACTGCTGTCCTCTCTTGTCTCATATAGTATTCCTCCCTTTAGTAATAACGTCAAAAATTAAATGAAAAATTCTTGCTACCTTACTTTTATTTCCTGTCTTGTTTACATTTATATAATGCTTATATTTATGTACAATCAATAAAAATCACTTTTTAGTATTCTTAAATAATGTAAAAATTCGCTGATCATAATTTTTTTTAAGTGCAATATATTATTATTATTATACTTCGACTGCTTTCCCAAAACATTAACTAAAATAATCGATTTTTTTCATTTAAAACAGTGTCACTAAGGGACTTAAAACTTTCTTACGTACATCGTTCAGTATAATTCATATCAACTATTGATTTTCTAATCTCATGGCAATGGTCTGACATCAAGCAGTGCGAGTGAAATTATCATGGAACAACAATCCATACACTCGACAATGATACTTTATTTTTAACTAATTCTGGCAGTTACTTTTTCTTATTTTTATACGACGTATAACATGATTGTCTAAAGAAAGTTTGATTTTACAAAGTAGTTCCAACACAAATGAGAAAATAACAGCTTATTTTTAGTGTTACCCAGTGCTTTAAATTTCGATTTTTCTCTCTGTGTTCAAATGCAATAAAACGCTTTTTATTTGCATTTATCAACCTATTTTTTCATGTGATTCTCACCTTTGTAAGGTCATTCTTTGTAATGGGAAAATTTTAAAAACTAGTAGTATTATACTATGATATTTAAAATAATAATGGCTTAGTTTAATCAAAGTTTTAATTTTCATAATATATATATATATATATATATATATATATATATATATATATATATATATATATA
>JAPDSC010030954.1:0-52551 GCA_026290005.1 Latrodectus geometricus | reverse complement strand
TTACTGATTTAAAGCTAAAATGTACGTTACGATGACAATTATTACATATTTCTAAACATTTATCCAATTATAAAAACTCAAAGGAAAATTCAAAATTCTTTTATGAAGGGAGAAAAATATTTTTTAAAATAAATGTTTTGGATCATTATGATATATGAAATAACTAAGTTCATCGTATTCTCATTAAAATATTAAATATGTTTATAAAAAAGTAAATTGCATATTGCTTGTAGATATTTTTTTAATTAAATAATTATACATTAATATGAAACATTATAAGACTGCACTTTCAATAATAAATTGGCTTACATAATTTTATAATACATCTCCTAATTAAATAACAGTACGTTTTATTCTTTTATTCAATAATATTTTATACTTACTTCAGTTTTAAAAAATGCATATTTCCATTTTTATTTCATGTATGCACATATTTTATTTCGATTTCTATACATTATATATATATATATATATATATATATATATATATAATCATTCACAGTAAATACATTTTACAGAGATTTTTGACACATAAATAATAATAATTAACGACATTGATCTATATACGTTTTTTTTGCTAGCAAAACAGAAACTTTTACCACTTTTTAATTTTGTTTTTATAATAAAAGAAATATTTTGTCTTTAATGAGCTTTCCATTAATAACTTTTCTGCCTACGATTTCCTAAAACTTAGGATTTGAAATATTTTTCATTTTTTTAAATATTACAAAGAGAAATTTTTCTCAGATATATTTTTTTATAAATTTTGTTTCGCAGAATAACTACAAAGAAAAATTTCATGATAAAAATAATTTTCATGTATAATCCTAGATATTAGTAGTCTCCAAAAAATTCTTAATAGTAATATAATTTGATTTCGGAAAAAATTTTTTAGAGTCCTAATCTCTTAAATAATTAATTTTCTAAAAAATATTATTATAAGTAAATTAAAAATATTGTAAATACTTGATTGCGTAAAATGTTAAAAGTTATAACCAGACTTCACTTTAACAAAAAATTTGTGAAATCATTTTTAATTTTAATAATGTTATAATTAATTACGTAGTTAATGCAATAATCACAAAAATTTGATTTTGAATCAAAGTTTACTTGAATATTTTCGTTTTGCTTCAAACGACTATACACTTTCTTGATAATATTCTTATTTTCGAAGAATATTTCATCAAATAAAGGATGACAAAAAGAAGTGCATTTAATAGAGAAATTAATAAAAAGTTTTCTATTGTAACAAATAGATCTTTAACTTCTTCTAAATTCCGCGTTTAAATGTTTAGAAATTGAAGTATTTTCTTAGATGTTGTTTATAAAAACAATTTAATAGACTTTAATCTAAAAAATATGCAAAGCATTTTTTCATATCTTTAAAAAACATTTTCTAAATTTATGTTATATATCTTAATAATAGTTTTAACTTAATAGAAAAATTCTGTAAATTAAAATTCTCCTCGGAATTAAACGAAACATTTGATTTGAATTTTAAGAAAATTGTTTGTAATTTTAATAATAAAATTCATAGCCTTATGGAATTATGCATTTTGATATAGATTGAAAGTTTCCTAATTTGATAAATTTAGAAAATTGATAATAAATTTTACATACAAAAGTAATTTTCAATCTTTAATTTACAAATAAAAATTTAACAATTTATAAGAAAATATTTTATGAAAAAAATTTTAATTTCTATGCTTTTCCCCGGTACAACGAAAGACATTCTTATTCTCATATAAAAGAACAACTTATAGAGCTTTATTCTTTAAAAATTAAAAATACCATCCAAAATTTAGATTTACCACCTGAGGAGGTTATAAGTTAAGCTGATCATTATCCATGGGTCATTAGATGTGAAATAACAATCCATGTTAGTACGTAATATTGCATTGCTAAAAAACTTGGAAACAATCTCTGCATTCTTTTCACAAACTTTCTATTTACAGAACATTTTCAACTGACTTATCAAGTTAATGTTTTTTATATCCGCTTCAAAATCATTATAGTTTCAAAAGAATGTAACGCAATGACACATTTATTTTTGATTTTCATTGGACGAATAACTGTTGTCATTTCTGTTAACTTTAAGTAGATTGTTTCATTTTAAAGAACTACGTTTTTAACATTCACTTTAAGAACTTTTTTAAGCATGAATCAGCCCTAAAATCGGCAAATAAGTAGCAACAAAAATTTGATGCATTCCACTTTCTAAATCACCATGTAACAGTGCAACGTCACACATAACACCTGAATGTTTTTAAAGGTGACTATTAGAATGAAATTGGTAAATTCAAAATCGTAGAACCATGGAAGTATATATTTATTATTATTACAATATTCTTTAGAACAAAAATATTATTTATCAAATGAATTACTTATTATTTTGAATTTATTTATCAGTTTGTAAGGTAAGTTTTACAGAATACACGTAAAGTTTAACAGATAGTTTTACATTTCAGAATAAAGATTGGATTTGTAATGTGAAGGGAGATAAGATATTTGGATCGTTTCTTAAATTTTTTCTTCATGACAAGAACTTTCTAGTTCTGTGTGATTACCAATTAGTATGTTCCCTTTTAGTAGAATCGAACGTAGTAAAATATTATAGAACATTTCTCCGAAATATTTTATTCTTCTTATATGTTCTATTCTTTTCATTCAATTAAATTTAGAATAAGAAAATTCTTCACCGTGTTTTATAAGAAATATTCATTATTATTGGTATTTTTTTTCATTACCCTTCAAATGCATTGTTTCTTATATGTCAGTAGTTAATATTATCAAGAAATTTTCAATGTTCCATCCCTAAATTTAATAATTACATCTAAGATATGGATATGGCTGGAAATCTTAAATGTAATGCTATAAATCTTTAAATATTTTTTTTTTAATTCCTTTGATTATTACGTTTGTTCTGTAGTTATTTTATGTTACAGAGGGCAATTTATGCATAATATGTTGTACGCTTTGTGTATAAATAACTTATGTGAGAATTTAATAATAATCTATTATAAATTTTGATAAATTATCTTAAAACTATTTATGATTACAAATGAACTTTCACTAATTACTTTTGAATTTAGAATGTGCAATAAAAAAGTGAGCATTTTGAAAATTCCTGTTTATTTTTCATAATTGTTTCATTTATTTTCATTGAGTGATTCTAGGAACTTAATATGTTATAAAATATTCAAATTGAAATTGAAAAAAAATATATAAAATCAATATGAATATGAAAATGTTATGAATCAACATGAATCATCAATACGAATTCGAAAAAATAAAAAAATAAATTTGAACTTTTTAAACATTACTGAAATAGAGTCACGATTAAAACAATATGAATATTTATTTTAAATCTTTTTGAGTATTTCCTTTTTTTTTTCATCTGAAATAAACTTTTTGCTTATTTGAGCAATTTTTCTTTATGAAATTATACTTCCTACATATATACATATGTAGAACTAGTTTTAGTTTATACTAAAAGATAAAGCTGTAGAAACATTCAGAATAAATTTTAAAAAAGTATTTTCCCAATATTACATTTAATTAACTTGATAGTTAAATCTACTTTTGGAAAAAATGTTAAGTAATGTATTTAATAGTAATTACTTTTTTTACCATTGTTTTACATTGTATTTATAATCATATAATAAAATACTTATTTGAGATAACTTTCTTAAATTTTTTATTCCTTAAGAAATCTTTTAATACTACTTTTTTATTTTATTTATAAAAACAATCTTAATTTATATTAAGGAAATAAATTATGGAACGAATCAGAATAAAATATATCTCATATTTACTTTCCTAATTAAATCTGGATTTAGTAAAAAGAATAAGAGAATTTTACCTAAAAATCTGTATAACTTTAAAAATAGATTTAATGTAATAAATATTCTTCTTTTACTGGTAAGTAATTGATAATTTTCAATCATGATTTCAGAACAATAATTTGGTACTAAGCATACAATCTTATTTTCCAAATGACAGATATTGATAACTAGCAGGGAAATTGCCTATTCGTAAACATGCATATTAGACTTGATTGTATTATTTAACAATTTGTTTTCATATTATTAAAATTGTATTCAATATTTATATTAATAGTTTGGTATTTTAATATAAAATATATAATGGTAGTAAGTTCTACATAAATTAAAACCTTAAACTTGTTAGTGAAACTTTTTCATTTGTTATAATGTTAAATGATAACACAGAAAAGGTATTCTTATTGATTGATCTTTTATTCACTATAGATGTGAATAAAAGAGTTAAATAAAAAATTTAACTTAATTGTATATCAGAGTTACAGTTATATTGAATAATATATTTACATAGTATAGCTGCGTTTTTTTGAAGACTATAAATGTCACAGATAAAATATGTTGATGAACCATTTAGAAACTTTTGTCAAGCTTAAGCAAAAATAACTCAATTTTTATTATGTAGAAATATTATACATATTTATAATCTATGAAAGTGGTTGATCATTTTTAAATACACATATTTAATTAGATTATAAAATAACTGCGAAACTTTAATGAATAAGTCATTAAGAACTATTGCTTATTGCATAGTTACCATAAGTTTCACATATCATTAACTAGAAAGCATGATTTGTTTAATCTGAGTAAATTATAAAAAATATTTTGCTTTCTGAAAGAAAAATAATTTTCTTACTCACTCCACATATTCATGGAAAAAACTTTTCGGAATAAAATAAGAAAGCATGCTGCAAAAAATGTTACAACGAAGCTTTCTTAATTTTTTAACATCTTAACAAACATCCCAACAAAAATAATATATTTACATAATACGGTTTTGGGGGTGTTTACGCGTAGAAAGGAATTATAATAAGATACTTTAATGCACATATTTTATGAACTTTGTATTATTAGTTAAAAAATGTTAGATATAACTGTACATTTTTCTATATAATACAATATAACTTCTAAGCACAGGATTAGTTCATAAATTATAGTTAACACACTGAATCAATTCTCAGTATCAATGATAGAAAAAATAATTAAATTTTAATGCCCTGTTAATGTCAATTTATTTTTACAGATCATATTTGAATATTTATTTAGTCATGAATATGTATAAAGTAAATTATACTTTGCTTTAAACTAAACATTTAACCCTAAAAAAGCCTTAAGCAAAAGATGGATATTTTAGAAATATATTTGATTTATTGTAATTTAGATTTTAGTAACTGCTGTTTTGAGAGAAGCAACTTTCTAAACTATTAATTATATTAGTAATACTGAAGGAAGATAACAAAAAGACTTTCTCTTTTCTGAAATGTTTTATTTGCTTCTACAAAACGTTTTAGCTTTTTGGAACTACCGTTTATTGTTTTCAAGTTCTATACAGTTGAATATAGTAAAAGATTAAAGATTTTCTCTGTAATATTTTTTCTGAAATACTTATTATTTGTTTGCTTTATTAATTTTAAAATAACAATGTTATATTATATTATAATATATTTTCAGATTCCGTTTCAATTTCCTTTTTTCTAATATTTAATTAACAATCCAAATATTTAAAATGCTTCATCTCAGATTTTTTATCATAATTAAGATATATATTTCTATAGTTCGTAAATCCATTTAGAATCGATATGTATTTCTTATACTAAGCGGAACTAATCTATCATGTACATAAATGATCATTACTTTAATTGGTAGTGATATAATCCTTAGTTTTGTAAGGATAAGACAGTTAAAAATTAATAGTATAAAGGGTAATATAACTAAAAGATATATATTTCAAATCATAATTAAAATCTTAAGTTTGAAATTTTTCATATTTTTTATATTTATTTTTATATTAATAATTTATATTAATAATTTTTTGTATTAATAAGTTTAGTTTATTACAAGAATTAAAATTCATATATTCAAAATTTGCAAATCCTATTACCAACATAGAATCGTGTATATATATATATATATATATATATATATATATATATATATATATATTACATTAAATATTACAGGAATGACTTGTGATTTTTTTCAAGTTACCTTAGAATATAGGATGAGTATTATTATTTAATTTGATTTTAAAAATTGTACTTACACATACGCATCCTCTTTAAAAGATTATGATTATATCATCTGTTGAAAACAAATAATTTACAGATATTTCATTGCGTATGAATATACAGTTTTTGAATAATTTTAGCCTCAATTCTTTTTGCTGATAAGAAAGAATTGATGTGTGTTCATACATAGTTTTTGACTTGGTAATGTAAAATTTTGATTGTAACATGGAATAAGTATAGAAACGTTTCTGCAAAAATAATTATGCTAGCAAAAAAAACTGTCAATTTAAGAGTACCATATTATATCAAATAATTTAGATTTCATAAATTAGATTGCATAACATTTATTGTTGATAAGTTAATATCCATTGTGTTTTAAGTAGCTGAACGTTTTAGTTATGAATATTTATAAAGTAAACTGAGTTCTTTTTAGGTTCATTTACATGCCACAATAACACCAGTTGATGATAACGATGATGCTAGTTTTAGTACTACATTTAATTTTATAATTATTGTAAATTAATAAACTTCGTTATGTATTGTAATTTGAATAAATTTTTCATTCATGAATAAATATAATATTTCTAATTTTTAGTGTCATATCTTCTTTTTAAAAAAATGAAAAGTAACTGCATTAATTGCAAGAGACTATTATTTTTCAAATCAATTAATCATTATAGAAACTCATTCAATCAAACAATATGTTTGTTGAAATATTGCTTTTAGTAAGCAATTTATTTAAAATGCCTCTTTTAAGAATTCAGTAACATTACAAATATAATTTGATACTTGTTTTTTTTTTATTTTAGGAATCTGATTTTTCCCAACAATGTATCATTTTCAATAAAAATTTCAATACTATACATATTTTTTAAGTTTTGATTCTATATCCGCTTTTAATGTTATTACGGTACTAAATAATTTTCTAAAATTCAATTTCTCTAGGATCGATTTTATTCAAAGTGTTTCAATACAATGAAACAGATTAGATTTAATAATAAAACTTAATTTAAATTGCTGTACGTGTTTATCTTTTATTCAGTAGCAAAATAATTTTTGGTGTTGAACTCAAAATAATTTTATTTTTGCATTAAGTAAATATTTTAGTCTGTTTATGGTATTTTGATTTTTTAAATCTATTTAGGAGGTAATTAAGATTTTTTGCTTTCGCTGCGATCTTGTTACATTGTATTAGTTTATGAAGTTATTAACTTCATAATTTTTTGTACCAAAGTATATAATTAATACAAATATTTCAAAGCAACGATTTTAAAATTACAAGTTGCATTAACAAGAGTCATTTTCTTCAGCACTTCTTCAGAAAAATTACTATTTTTTTCTTCTCGGTGGTACAAAGGGTTCCTTACTTCATTGTACTTGATTTCATTAACAGAAAATACTACAAATAATTATTTCAACCACAAATTGTTTCTTTTCAAAATGTAATACAAATATTATGCATAAATAAGTGGAAGTATTGAATGTATCATAAGGAAATATTTATGCGGTTATTTATTATTATAAACTCTATTAATTTCACCTAAATTATAATAATTTTAAGTAGATTTTAGTAGAATTTTTTAAATATAACTACATATATAAATATTATTATACAATTTCACTCTTAAAAAATCAAAGCATTTCATTTCATGTGAATATATTTATGTATGACTTAGATTATATAGTTGTAAGTAATTCCGATGTGACTCTTATCGGCAAACTGATTTTGGCCCGCATTTAGCTGCTATTAGTGTGTTTGCTAAGTAGCTCTACAATTGTAGATATAATTTTATCCAAACAAAGGAATAGCAATGAATATAGATATTTGTATATTAAATAATGCTTCATAAATTCAACAACAAACTGTTCAGTATAATCAGCAAATTTTCTTTTACAGCAATTTTGGACATGTAATATGAATTTAAAATATGCTTTCTATTTCATGTTTACAAGAAAATAGATTTCATCATAAATCTTTAACCCTTAGATTCATATATTTTAAAAATATTGATTTATTACTTCTGTACGAAATTTATAAAAATCCTTCTCTTAAAATCTTAAGGTAATATCTAACGTATTTTTATTTTATTATGTTATACCAAAAGTCACCTGAGAAAAATTGTAAACATTCTCCAAACAGAAATTTTCTACAACTAAAATACCTTATTCGGCCTGGATTCTTATGCTATAGAGCTTTAAAATTTATTTTTATATTTGTCATCAAATTCAAAGTACTTGAAAGAAGCATATTTTTTAGAGAAAAACAGAAAAGTATACATAATAATCCTTTTCTAGAGATTTACTTTTAGTAATATATTTTGACTATTGATGCATTTTTCACTACTCCTCAACTTTGTATATATATTCCTAGAACAAGACTGTTTTATATAAAATTGAAAATCAAAATTTCTCATTTTATCTTTTTACACTTTAAATCTCATATAATACTTTTATTGTCTTCAAATGAAATAAATAATAATTAATTTCAATTAAAATAACTATAGGCATCTTTTATTTATAATTAATCTTTTTTTTCATAATTTTTCGTGAATAGTAATTATAACTAATAACTTACTAAATACCATTCTATAATATTGTAGTATTTTCTTTTATTAAGTTTCATATCTATTTAATTCTATATCATTTAAGAATAATTACAATGTTTATTCAAACAAACCTTTAATAAAAAATATCAGCAGAAAAAATGGAAAATATAAATTTTTAGAGTTTAACTAAAATCTAAGAAAACATTACTTAAATCTTCACACTTTTTTCATGATTTTATAAATTAAAGGATTTTACATTTCTATGCCTAAAAAATAAAATTATTTTGAATAGATAAGTTTTGTTAATTTTAAATAAAAAAGAGATCATAAAAAATAAATATCATAAATAAAATTTTGTACCAATTTAACAGATTTAAATTTTATAACAGATTCAGAATTGCACTGATTTAACAGACTTTGGTTTTACACCTTAGATTTTCAATATATTAATAATATTAGATACTATATCAAAGTTATAAAAATTTTTGTGGATAAATAATTTTTAACAGCATATGGAAATGAAGTTTCATTAATTCAAATTATTATTTCTAAAATAGAGTGATGTATTTGCAATTTCAAAGCAATGGTAATTATTTAAATTTAAATATTTATATTCCTGATTTAGTACGACTATGTTAATATGTATTTCTCTGTTTTTAATGAACTATTCATTATGATAAAACAAATGACAGTTAATGGTTCTTAAATGAACTATTATTAATTCTAAATCAAATTCAACGGCAGTTTCTAGTTAAAAGCTTTTAAGTTCAAATTTCTAGTTATGAATATTTCATAATTTTTCAACTAATTATTAATAATTTAAGAAAAGTGAAATTTAATGTTTTATCCCTGAATGTATTCTTGCAATCATTACTGAGAAATGTATTTTCTGTAATTATGGCAAAAATACTTTAATTGTTGAATATTTAATGCTGCATATTCGAGACATAAATTTATTAGAAAGATATTGTTTGTACTAGAATAAAACATAGTTAAAAATTATAAATTGTACTCGTAATTTCAAGTTTTATGTTTTATATTTTCATCATTCATTTATACTATTCAATAAAATAATATAAAAGTGATAATACAATGTGAGTGAAAAATAATTTTTTTTTACTCTCATTGTTATTGCACATATTTCTATTATTCAAATAACACAAGTTCTCAAGGATACTCCAATGGTAAATATAAAGTTATCCTGAGCACCCTTTGAAAATAAAGTAATTAATATTTTGACAACTGTTCATATTCACTTTATATAAGGTTCACGTATTATAAGGACAAAACGAGCCTATAACATGATGACTTAATATCTGAATTTGTTTTAATATATGCATTGATACATAATATTTTATAAATATTTGTTGATATGGAACAATTACAAGATCTGAAATGTTTAGAACTTATATTTCATTCATAATTGTCTACCAAACATTTTTAAATACTCATAAAAGTCATTAACTTCGTGGATATTAGTATATACGTGATCAATTTTGATAAAATTATTTTATTACATATAAAATATAAGTTATTATTTAAAGATAATATCATAAAGTTGCCGAAAATTGCAAATAAAAAACAAAATTAGGCATCAGATTTCTAATTAAATTTTATTTTCCTTGTTATTATTTTATAAATATATAATATTATGTACATAGATTTAATTACTTTCTTAAAAATATGTATGTGTGTAGATTTTAAACTATTTACCTCAATATAACTTGGATTTATAACCTATCTTTTCATAAAAGTTCTTACAAATAATTAATTTTAGTTTTATTTTATAGTTTTTTTTTAATTATTTAATTTGTCATGTATCAGGAAACAAGTGATATTCTTTGTCAAATCTTATATTCACAAACCTGTCACTGATTAATTAACTTTTCGATGTATTTAAATTACTGCGCCGTTTCAAATGCAATTATACATTTTAAGTCATTTTTTTTCAAGTGTAGCATTTACGTTATAATGTAACTTTATTTTCTAATATATGCAAATATTAATTTGTTTTTTAGATTCTTTTTATGTATCATCTTTAGGCTGTAAAATATTTATTCATTTTATTTCGTAATTCAATTTACGTACTGATTATTAAATTTCTTTACGTTTTTAGATTACGTAATGATTAATAATAATTGTTTGATTATTCGATAATAATAATTTGATAGAATTTATTTATTATATATATTCATATACCTTTATTTAATTAGAGAGTTCCTCTGTGATCCACATTATATATTATTTTAAAAACGAAGTATTTTAACAAAATCCTACAAATTAAAATAAATTATTTATATAAATTTTAGAGAAATAAAATTTTAAGTATAACAAATGCTATATTTCCTCTTTTCCTCTTAAATTGCAGCAGTCGTTTTAGATCAAAAAGGTTTTTTAGTGAAGTTTTACAACAATTTATAAATATAATATTATTAAATAAAAATAGACTGAGATATTTAAATTACAAAGTTGAGGGATTTAAATATCATAATTTAAGTGTAAATATTATATTACAGAGAAAATAAATTAATAATATATTTTAATAAATGCTTTTTCTTTGAATCAATTTACAGATTTTAATATGTCTTAGATTATGTTTTTTTTCAGTAAATAAATTTATTTATAAACATTTAAACATAATTCATGACAAAATAAAAATAAATAGTATATTTTAACTCTAACGTTTCTTTATTTTATTTAAAATTCATTATTGACTAATGCCCGTATTTATTTTATTTAAAATAAATACACGCATTCAACTTTTCTTAGGAAGTGAATAGATAAACATGAAAATAATGTTATTTATATATTTCAATTAAATATTCCAGAAAGTTGTATTATTTATACAATATTATCTGCATATTATAATTTACTTAATTCAAATTTGTTATTTATTTACTTGTCATGATTACTTGTATCCAAGAATATTAGGAAAGCAATTTAATGATAGCATTATAAATTTAAGAGGATTTTATAGTTGAAGCATGATTAATGAAAATTCAATAATGATAGATAAAAAAGAGGAAAATGTTAATAACAAATAAAACGTTTTTGTTAATAAGTGCTATGAGTTTTTGATTTTCTCCTAAAATATAAACATATACAATATATCACCTCTAAAAAGTTTTTAAATACATTTTAACATGCTACTTATTATAGTAGTTTTAAAAAAAGTTCATTCTTTTCATTAAAGAATATTTTTAATATTTAGATTTTTCATAAGGCTCATATTTTTTTTATATTTATATCACATCATGGATTTCGATTTCATCGAATGTTTTAAACATTCTGTAGAATATGTTGAATGTTATACAAAAAATCCATGCTAATGAAAAATAAGGTTAAATTTTTCTAAAAAAAATCTTTAAGATAAAACAATCATCTGTTAATCTTCTATTTTATGATTTTAATACCACTAATAATATCTCAAGACACATAGTTTATTATAACACAATCGAAAATATAATGCTTATGGTAATTAAATAATTAATAAAAGCATTTACTGAAGATTTTCCAAATGAATATTCTTCGATGTTTCCATTTTTTTCAGCAAACCAACTTTATTTGATTGTTTTCTTTTAATGATATAAAAGCAGTAATTTAAAATTTGCCTTCTGAAAAACTGAACTGACTTTTAAACTTAACCTTCTACAAGTTGAATTGGTATAAATCTACCAAATAAAATTTTATTCAACAAAACATTTTAATGAGGGATAGTAAATAAGCAAAATTAAAAATATGTAAAATAAGTTCAATTGCTGTTCAGCATTATATGCACAACTTGAAACATAGCATTTTTAGGTTTTGTGTTCAAGGATATATAGTCTATGCAAAAAGATCTGCAGTAAAAATGATCAAATTATTTATTTAAAAATAATTTAATGTACTTTGATTTTTTTTGATAATTTTTGGAAAGAAGTAAATAGTTTCTTAAGATAAGAGTTCTATAAATTTAAGTTTAAAAAAATTACACACAAAAAAAACAATACGTAATCTACTCATTAATTCAACAAACTCTGAATTATAATGCATTTAGCTTGTCTTATGATATTCTTATTATTAATCTTAAGAATATATCATTATATTCTTATTGTTATTATAAATGCTAAAGACACTTGTAGATCGAAACACATTTGCTTATGCCACCATTTGTTACATTTAATTCATCTTTTTATTTGGCTATAGTTTTAAAATACCACTTTATCTCTGAAAAATATTACTGAAATAAAATAATTAAAATTATCTTATTTCAAAAAATTAAAGTTTATCAAAATTTTCACTCTGTATTTATATTTGTTAGTATGGGATAATTAGAAATGCTGTTTTTTTAAAATATTATTTTCTAACGATAATGAAAAATATACTTCTGATTGGGCAAATTACTTTGTCATATGCTATTTTTTTGTTTCTGGATTAGTATAAAAAAGTAAACACTAATTTTTTAAATATGTAAGGCCGTTAAATAAAAGTAATAATAAATATAAGAATAAATAGTATGTATTTAAATTTGTTATTAAATATTTAGCCCGTCAGAGAGAATACTTATGCTCAAGAGGAACATCAATAATTTTTAGAAGTCTTGAATGTTTATATACTGAAAAATTCTTTAAAAAAATCTTGTGTTTGCGTTTTATATTCTTAAAATTTCATTTACATTCCAAAATCAATATGGTACATTCAAAATAATATGAAATATTGTTGTAATAAAAATACTGCTGGCAACCAAATATTAAATCTGTAAGTTGAATATTGTTGCACATATTTTTTTTTATATTTTGGATTTTTCTACTTCAAAAATATTCTATCAATATATTTTAGATATAAAAATATATTTCTATGAAAAATATTCCAATATTTACTGCTATAAACACTCAAATCAAGACAACAATATTTTTATTTTAATGAAAATAATTACAAATTATTTTAAAAATTTCTAGAAATATTCATCAATACAAATAGGGTAGAGATTTACTTCATCATTTATATTGAAACACATCTCTAATATTATTTATCAAAAAATACATATTTTTAACAATTAAAATTTTCATCAAAATATTTTTAAATATATCGAGCAAACTTTTAGAAAATGATTTAATCTCTCAGAAGTAATCAGGAAACAAAATTTTAGTATTTGCAAGAAATATTACATAAGATAAAATTTATATTTGTTTGTTTTAGAATTAAAATATCTATATGTGATTATGAAATAAAAGAATCATGTTAAAATCACAAGAAATTGGTCAGTAATCGAGAATTAATTTATAATAGATACATCAAATATATAATTGTGTTTAATTTAGATTAAAAATTTCTAATCTTAAAACGTTTAAGGCACTATCAGCTATTGCAGCTCTGAGTTACTCATAAATTATAATTATTATTGAATTTTAAAATAAATTAATATTAAAATAATACAATGTGTTACAAATGAATTTTTTTATTACTTATTGAGAACTACAATTATTTCTTTTTGTTTCTGATAGTTACTTACATTTGAATACAAATTACACTTTAAGCTAAATTCTAATTTAATGAAGAACGTTATTTTATTTACTAAAAAAAGAGATTACTCTAGTTAAGATTTTTAACTTAAGGATTAAAAATAATTAAATTAATTTTTATATAAATAATAAATAATTAGTTTATTTCATTTATTATTCATTAAATATAAATAATTAATAATTAAATTTTTATTTATTATTTATATTACATTCATAAATTGAATTTTTTTAATAAATAAGTACTTATACATAAAATTAAAATAATTTTTAAAATTATTATTGATATTTCATCATCCTCAAAGTTAGCAATATATTTACTTAAAAGACTTGATGACGTTAGTTCCCATAATGATGAAAACTTTTGAAATATGTATATAAAACATATAATATATTCATAGTACTTTTCATATAATATTTTTTTTTATTTTCTACATAATAAATTTATTTTTTAAATTTAAAAAAAACTCATTTAACCGTTTGATTATGCAATAATTTAATGAGACATTCTGTCTTCGTTCAATATTTTCGTGAAAGTGTTTCTACTGCGAAGCAATTGATGTTTTTCTATTGAACGAAATTCACATCACGCACTTTTACTTTATCTTTGTGGTTTATTCTGTTTCAAAATATACAAAGTTTGATTTTAGAGCAAGTAGCGAAGTATTCTTGTAAGTTTTGGAAAAATTACAATAAAAAGCTGCATTTCTTTCGAAACTGAAGTTAAGAATGATGAAAAGTTTTGAAATGTACATAGAAAATAAAAGACACATTTGGTTTGTTTCATTTGAAATTTGATATTTTAATAAACTCAAATGATGTATGCAATTTACATATTTATTACTTTTTTTAAACTTTAGTATAAATTCGCTTCATACACTTTGATATTTATTTATATAGGTTTATTTATTTATTTTCCAAATAATTAAAATTTTCTTGTAAGTTTTAATTTTTATCGTTTTCATCTGAGATGTATATAAAAACATACAATTGATGCTTTTATTGCATGTGGAATATTACATTATGTTATACATAAATTTCTTACCTGCATAAAAATTCCTAACGTTTATTTTATAAACCATTTTATCTGATATCATGAACCAGTTCTAGAATTTCCAAGCTCATAACCATAAAAATACTTTGTCAAACGATATGAGACTTCCTTATAACGTAGCATTCTTTATTGGATGTATTTTGTCGCATTTTTAAAATTGTTTGTCTCTAATATCCACTATATAGGATATCATAACTTCATAGTTTTCATTATCTACATGCATATATACATGGATGTATGTATCTATGCATATGCTTAAAAAATAATTAAAATACCTTAGATTAATGAACACCTTGATTCAACTAGACAGCCTTTACAATTTGTCATCTTTGAAAATCTGCGAGGACAGATAGCTTATGCTTTCGAAAAATCCAAGACTTTGATTCATGCTACAAGCATCTATATATTTATAAAATAAAAAAGTAGTAGGTAATATATATTAAAAGATAGGAAGTGAAAGACATTTTATATTAAGTGTTTCCATTATATATATATATATATATATATATATATATATATATATATATATAATGGACTATAAAGTTTTACTTAATTTGAGTTAAGGCAGATTACTGTAGGTGTTTAATTTCATCTTCGTGCTTATTAATATATTATGGAACAAGTCTCATTGCATGGATATAAGGATCATTATCCAAGAAAATTCTATTACCTGCAAGAAATTTAATCTGCAATTGGTCAGTTAAAATTTCCTACTAAACTACTTTGATATACCCCCCCCCCAAATCGGAAATTTGTCGACTTTTTTCTCGCCAAGCAAAATACCTGATTTTGGTGCCTTTTTTTCACGCCAAGATGGATTCTCGCTAAATACAAATAATAAATACATAAAAAAAACTTTAAAAAAAATTCCAAAAATGGTACAAAGTACAAGAAAACACTAAATTTGGTCAACAGCAAAAACCTAAAAGCTGAAAAAACCTAAATTGGCAACATCATAATAAGTAACAGCAACCCTAAAAAATCCGTAAGGAGTGCCAAATTTGGCGCGTAATTTTTGGGGGGTATTCCAAAATTTATCTGTACTCCCGAGTGATTCTTCCATACAGGATTACGATTGTTGTAGCAGAAAACCGCAATACGACTCCTCGTATCATGACAGATGCACTACTATGCTTGAGAGTTTAAAATATGTTTACACGTACACACTCTTTTGTAGGATTTGCTCTTAAGCGTTTTGTAGTACAGGAAATTGGGAAAAACTATAAACTGTTATTTTCTTCTGTTTATGAAGATAGCTTCTAATATGTGTAATCATTGAACTAGAGAATTCAGATGATTATTGAGTTTTTCGCTTACTTTATAAAATATATTATTTGCTTTTTTTAAATTAAAGTATTAACTGAAAATAATAAAATTTATTTATGAAGAAATGCTATTAGAACTAATTGACATACATTTAATGGTTTTAAGAAATTACTTTCAATGGTCTTAAGAAATTATTCCCTCCGAGTATGAACAACAAATATTTTCTACCTCCTTTTTCCTTTGTCTGAAAGATTTAGATATTTGGCCGTTTGAAATATTTTTATTTTTGTTTGATAAAATCTAAAAAACTAATATGTTGTATGTTACAAAAATTATGTTTAAATTGCAAAATAAATCAAAATCAAATTAGGCTTTGTTATATGCTTATGACTCTTCAAAAGTTTACTAATTGATTTGCATGTGTTATCAAAAATAGGGAAATTTTCTGGCTGAATACAAAGATTTTTATATGTGATATTATAGGATTGAAATGTATGCATTTTTATATCAAAACTTCAAACCATATATACCTATATCATAACATCTTGATTACCTATTTTTCCCCCAATGGCTGGCACTTGGGAGATTAACCCTTTCGCGGCACTACAAGGTCGGAAACTACTACTCATTTAACGTTACTCAGTGGGCACTTGTGAACCAACTCACGGAGGTGAGTAGCACTACCCCCATCACACAACCACAAACCCGTTCATAGGGCAGGCCATATCATCCATCATCGTAGGAAAGGACAAGAGACACATAGGAAGAAAAATAAATCCATGCCCAAACCGGGATTCGAACCCTGGTCCTCCCCATCCGTAGTCAGTTACGCTAACCACTGGATAGGTTGGGCGCGACCGGTTACCTATCTTTAAATCATACGTTTTCTATATTTAGTAAAATCCAAGATGATATGATAATCTTTTTCCTTACAGAGAGAGAGTATGAATAAAAAAGCCTTAATAAAACAATTTTTAAAGGTAATAAATAGATATTTTATTTAAATATTTGAAAATAGATTAGATAGCAAAGTGACTCTAGGTTTATTTGCATTTTTTACTACTGTAAATCTTACTATTGATATAAATTTCAAAAAATGCTTAAGAAATAGGTGGTAAAATAGTTTTTATAACAAAAAAAAGCCTTTCTGACGAAATTCTAGAAGTATTTTCTGAAAAAATTCAATAAAATTAAATTTCCGTCGTGTAGCTTTTCACAATTATTTATTCTTTTCAAAGATACAAAGCCCAAAGTTTTAATAATTTAACATTTACCAGAAAATATGTCGTGTTACTTCCCAATTTCTGTCTTAAACTTGTCTGTATTTACTGAAATAGGGAATATCGAAAACAGAATTTAAAAAAGAAGAACTTTTGAAAGTATCTTCCAAAGAATTTCAAACATTTAAAGCTACTTGAAGAAAAAAAATTTTAACATTTCTGCACAAAGTGAAAATGATACTTTTAGCTTAAACTAAAACAAACATTTTTTTAAATAAGTACGTTTTAAAATAAGTACAATTTAGGAATCAATAAATTAAAATTAATAAATCTATATTTTCATAATATAAATAGTCCCTTAGTTTCGACTCCTACACTTTAAGAGTAAATTCTTGTTGTAAGAAATCATTTTTTTCTAGAGTTCTAATTTTTTGAGTTTTGTTTTAAATTCTAAAACAAATAAAAAGAATCTTTAAATTAATTAAAAATACCTATGAGATAATATTCTAGATTTTTATGAAATGAAAATTTCCAAGTGTTTTGCATCTCTTAAGGTTATAATTATGTTTAAATATTTTTTAGTTCTCTCACTTTAGTAGTTCATAAATGTTATTATGTTTTTGGTTACATATTATGCGAAAGAAAACCAAATAAAATACATCAATATTACGTCATATTAACTTGTTCAAGAATTAAAAAATATTAGGCTTACACCAGACATTTTTAATGTCTTGTAAATATAATTATGCAAGGAATTTAAAATTCTGCTTATACTATCTGAAGACAATTGTAATTAGTAAATTCAAGTTTTCCGTCAGTTTAAATTATTAACGAGATTAGTGTTTGATTAGAATTTATAAAACTGTTGGTTTATTTACAGATAAAATTACCGACACTCATCTACGTATGTATAGTTATGCAAAATTGAAACTTCAATGCTATATTCAAGTAATACATTTTTCCCTTGATTTTATTTCACTGCTGAGATTAAATTAAATTAAAATTTATTCAGCTCATAACTAAAATTTGGAAACTGAATATATGATGTTTAATATTTGAGGTTTAAAATTCAACCCAAAACTTTAGCAATATCAAAAAAATTTTTATCGCCATAAAATAATATAAATACAAAAAGTTTACTCAATCTTCTTTTAAAAGAATAACAGTAAAGGGATATAAAATTAAAAGCTTTCTTAGTTTAAAAGCTACGTAAAACATTATAATTATTTTGATATATACAATAAGTACAAGTCAAATCAAATGTTAAATCAATGCAAAATGCTAAAACGTTAAATCAATGTACAAATCAAATGTTAATAAGAATTGGTCTTATGAAACTTATTAAAAAATTATATTGACTGGAATTGTAATGACCTCTATAAATTTTTGAATTATTTGAACAATAATTTCTAATCTTTATATATTGTAATTTTATGCAATTTCTTTCTATTTTAGAAAATACTAGAATACTGCAGATATAAAACATATTTAAAACCTACTTGTAGAAATAATCTAAATTATGTATTTATAAATAGAGCATTTCATTTAATCACTAAATAAACTATTTTCTTATTCCCATTATATAATATTATAGAAAGAGTTATTGTCAGCTATTTTTATTTGAAGTATCCAGAATTGTACAAATAGATATTTCTTAAAATTTCTTCCAAATCCGATGAATTTGCCATATAAATCATTTTTACCAATTGATGTTTCCATAAATATGATTCTGAGTATTTCATTTAACATTTGGAAAGAAAATAAATTCGATGTCTACTTAAAATAATAATTCTTGAAACTTATTTTGTGATTTAATTCGTATTTAAAAACATCATTTAATATAGTAATGCAGTTCTAAACTTATAGATTATATTCTCAGAATATCATGTTCGGTTTTACGATTGGAAAAGTGAAATCCTCTTTAATATGAAGCTTATTACAGTTTTATGATAAACATTGAAAACATTAAATAAACATAATTTATTGAGCGCTTTTGTAAATAAATTATTTTTCAATAAAACTTTTTAATTGTTTATTTTAAACAAATTAAGTACCTTGTATATTTAACTAAAATTGAAACATATATGTAGAAATAGCACCATTGAGGTGGCTAAAATTTTAACTAAACTGAAAATGTAAGTAGTACTTATGTGTTATATATGATATCAATACATTTTGTGAATTAATGTTTCTCCTTAATTTTGAAACGTAATGATATATTAAGTGTTAAATATGAATGTTAAAAATTACATGCGATGTAAAGGGAGTGCTTCTATCTAGTGGGTTGCTCAGAAGTAATTTCATCTTTTTGAGGGGTGAAAGGAAAATTTTCGTATAATGAATAAAGATTTATTAAATTATATACCAATCATTCTGGCCCAACACCTTTTGACATCTTTCTAGTAGTAGCATGATTCCACACTTATAAAATTTTAAACTTTGATGTCAAAAACTAATTTAGGTGATTTTTGACCTCTTCGTTTGAATTAAAGATTTTACCATCCAAACCATTTTGCAAAGACTGAAACAAATAATAATCCGAAGGCACTAGATTTGGAGAATATGGTGGGTGTGGTAGTGTAGTCCATTCAAACTGTAAGCTCTTTTGACTGGCTGACCAAACTTGTATTAGGTCTCGCATTATATTGGGGGAACACTATACATTTTCTGTTGATCAATTCTAGCCTTTTCCATTGAGGTGCATCATTTAGTTTGTCCAACTGACGACAGTATACTTCCGAATTAATTTCTGTTTTATACGGAAAAAGCTCAAAATAAAACGATTATATTAAAATCCCACCAAACAGACATCATCGCTATTTTTGATGATATTAGATTTCAAAATAATTTGAGCCAGTTCGTCTTTCTTCTTCCATGATCTCTTGAGTTTGACAGTGTTATATATAACACATTTTTTGTCTCCAGTAATGATCCGCTTCAAAAAGTGATCTTTTTTATGACATTTGAGAAATGAATCACAGACGTCAACAATTTCTTTAAGTAACAGACAATACAAATTTCTTTATGTAAATACCCTGGAAACTTTATCGAACTTCGAGGTTAAACCCAGGCCTTTCAAGTGATCATAACAGTTGAATTCAATAAATTTAAACCTTCACTGATCTCACATGTTGTTATTCACCAATTTGTATCAAGTAATGTCATTATCGTGTTTTTATCAGCTTCAACTAGAATTCCGGAATGTGGTACATCTTCGACATTAAATCTGCCCGATTGAAATTTAGCAGACCAGTTCTAGCATTGGCGTATTGTCAAGACATCATTCCCTACACATTGGTTAACTTTTTACTGGCTTGAACAGCATTTATACCTTTTCTATAGTAAAAAGTAAAATATGATGAAAATGCTACTAAGTGCTCTCCATATTTAAGAGGGCACAAACCAAGCACTATTTCATAGAATTAATTGAACACTTTTTCGCACATATTCCTTGTTACATCAGTCCTAAAAACATATAATGATTATACGTCTGAAGCGTGAAGTTGAGTTAGAAGAAATACAATTATACCCGCTATCGTGAGAAAACAAAATTACTTTCTGGGCAACCCAATACTATTTTCTTAAAGTTAGTGAACCTCTCTTCAAAATTAAATGACTGGAAAATGTAAACTATAAAGTCGCCTCACAGCAAGGATTTTTAAAAGTTTTATATTGTGTAAGGCATAGAAATAAAATAATACATACAATGCATATTGATTGAATTTAAATATTTTACATGCAATGAGGCAAAAAGGAAATATTTATAGTACTATACAAATATAACTTATGGGGTAATAAAATCTAAGTCACTCATATAAGAACCATTATTCGATACTCATTATCAATGAGTCTTTCAAAAATTCATAGATGTATATCTTGAGCTGCTCAAGAAGACACGCAGAAACATCAATGATTACAAAAGCACTCCCAAAAATGGCATATTAATATTAACTAAATGCTAATAATTACAAAAACGTGGTAAATATAACAATAAACAATTCAATCCATTCAATAGATGTATGTGAGATAAATAAATATGTGTCTGTGAGATTGCGAGTGATTATGAAATTAAACGTTTTTAGCAGTTATAAATTAAACTTTCTCAGATATACGTTCCATTTCGTGATTCTAGAGCTATTACCTACCAAAAAGAATTTAAAGTTGTTGCTCCTTTAAAGTGAATATGATCACACTATATTAGATAAACAATTAATCAGGTTTTCCTTGGAAAGCATTCTTTCATCTGTTGAAAGCTTTAGAATGTAATTCTATCTAAACACTCATTGTAAATTGATCTAGATAACAAAAATTAAATCAGAAAAATTGTTTTCATCAGTAATCAGAGAAGACAATAAAATCGAGTTCAGAATTTGGAATTTGACTTTTCCAAATATCATGGAATATATCGCAATTATCAACTTCTAATAATACTTGCCATCATCATTGTTGACATAAGAGTCAAAGCAAAATCAACAAAATCTGATGCATGTTTCTTTAAATAGGAAATTCAGCTAGCATTTTTTCTGGCACAATTTGAATGGGTTGAACATCACATAGCAGTATATGTATATATAATAACAAAAAAATTATTTTGGTCTTAGAAACTTTTTCATATCATTTACCAAGAACTTATAAAAAGTTTAAAAACAATTTTCATTGAAAATATAGAATTAAAAAATATCAAATTGCAATACCATTTTACGTTCTATGTCAATTCGTCTTCTTACAGCTTATTGAAATGCGGAATTCGATTGTTCCAAGTATGCAAGAATTCAAATATTATATATATATATAAATATATATATATAGTAAAATCGGGACTTTCGGAATTACAATGGCCCTCTTGTTATAATTACAGAAAGAGACATTGTCTACCGAAAACCAAAATTTTATATATTTCTATCTTGAAAGATTAAGTAAAAAATGTAAACTTAAAATAAATGAGATTTTATTACTATTTGTTTAATTACTTTATTCGTAATGCAAAATTAGTTGTATTACAAGACGAGATGAAGACATTTTCCTATAGAATAAATAAAAATAGTGTTTTTTAAATGAATGAATTGGAAAAAGAAGAAAAATTAATTAGCCTAATTAAACATTTTGCATAAGAGATAGTAGAAGGAGGTTGAAGATGCAATATCCAAATTTCACATGCTAATACTCCAGAGTCATAAAAAAAATTTAATAAATATTTTGCAAAAATAAACACACTGACTTATTTAAAAACGTTTGCTCCGAATTTATTAATAAAATTTGCTGGATTAATAATAACTGAAATAGTTATGATAATATAAGGAATTTAAATGATATTTTTGCTTAAAAGCAAGAAAAAAGTTAAATTTGCATTGAATTTAATCTTTTAATAATATGCTAAATGCAATGAATAAACTGGAGACAAAGAATGTTACAGATTTAAAATCACAAACATGTGAAGTATAGCAATCTCTATTAAATTTTTCAATGCAAATAATGATTTTGTGTGATTTCAACAAAACTGAAGAAAATAGTAAATTTAATAGCCAAAAACTGGAAAAACTTTTTAATTTTGAAAAAATAATTATAAAATTTGATAGAATTAAGGAAACTAAAATCTATAATTTATTTAGAATTAATTCCTTTCTGGAATTAATAACTTATAAAACTTTCTTTCATACCAATAGATAAGCATCACAAATCAAGATCCATTGCTGTGAAATAATAAAATTTTCTTCTTTCTCCTATAATAATCAAAAACAATTCAAACAAAAATGTAATTAGATTGGTAATGTAAATCATTTTTCTTCCTTTTTAGTTATTTGATAGAACAACAAACATAAATTTTCAATCATCTAAAGAACAGATAAGAAACTAAGTTCTCTGCTGATAAAAGGAGATTAAAAATTGTCCTCAATATATTTGTATAAAAAAAATTTTTAAGAAAGATTAAAATTTGGCTTTTGAATGTATATGTTAACTATTTACTCTTTGGATTAAGTTTCTCAATTCTTTTTTTATCTATGACAGATTCTTCTTTGAGTCATGAAACTTTTCATGTTTCCTGAACACTTTAGGAACATCTCATTAAAATTAAAATGTCTTCTGACAAATGAAGAAAAAATTTTCTAAGATTAAAAAATCTAACAGGTGATCACATTATTTTTATGAAGTATGTAAATCAAAAAATAAATAATTATTGTTTAATAATTTCAACTTTTGAATGTTTTAAAAACTGTTCGGTCAAATCATTGAGGTGTAAATACACAGTGACATAGAAATTTTTCACATAAGAATGAGTGTTACAAACAAATTTGACATATGTAATAAAAATTAATTTGGAAATTGAATTTATTGCATATATCATTTAGTTTCCGTGATGGTTCACCAAGTTTCAAATTTTACTTATTGAATAGTTATTATTTCGTGATGTTGATAAGCACAGTAACTTTTATATAACTTAAAACTTTTTAAGTTATGAATGTTTAAAAAAGAAGAGTATATGATTTTCATTAGCACTTTCTATTTGTAAACAGTATTTATTTTTATCAAAAGGATAGAGTAATTCTAATTATGTAATTTGATAGACAACTCAGGAAAATAAAAATAACTAACATATTAAAAAAACACGTGAGCATTTTAAAAACAATATGTCTTTCTTAACTTAGTTATTGAACCCAGGATAATTTAAAGCAGCAATTTCTTATTGCTGATTTGAATTATTATTTAGTTAAGAAGCAATTTAAAGTAAAATATTAAAAGTTAATATTGATTATTATGAAAAGAAAAATTGCTTTATGTAGTTTAAATTTTAAGTTTCATAAAGGTGTAGCATTATAGCATTTCTTATTATTATAACCTTTAAAAATAAAGTATTTATTACTATAATATTAAATATCAAAACTAGGTTGTTTAAAATGTTTGAACTTGTCAGTTTAAAAAATTTCCTTTTGGAAGTTCATAAAAAATTAGTGGCCAGATATTCAAAAGAATGGTTAGACAGTGATTGACAAAATATAATTTTATGATTTGAAAAGAATTAGACAGAATTGCATAAATTATATGTAATTAAGTTTGAAGAATATATACTGATATATTTTATTTCGTTAGTATAAATTATTTTACATTTATAGTTTGAAATAGAAAATGAGAATAATGACATGAATGTATAATGATAAGAAATGACATGAACAGTTATTTAGAGTAGTGGGTTCATTGACACATGTTTTTCTATATATTTTATGATATTTATCTGAAAAATATTTATGAGAATATAAAATACTTTATGATTATCGAAATATGTAAACGTTATAGAAAGAATAGTAAAATTCCATACTCTCAGAAATTTTCTACGTACACTATCTGATTTTTTTCTGAAAATAATAATAAAATTTGTAGGAGCTCAGAATTTCATGAATTTATTTTGAAATATTTAAATTAAGAAGTTAAAATTGATGAAGAGATTTAAATTTTAATATAATAAATCTTATGAAAGTTTTAAAAAATTGGTGATTTTATGCAGTATTAAGCAAATATTACGATTAAAATTCTTCACTATAAAATAAGAAATACAGAACTAAGTGGAAATTATTTTCATATTTTTTGCTTATTTTTTATTTAGAATGTTTCTATTTTTCAATAATGTTTTTCAGGGGAAATTACACACTAATAGATGTAAAATGTCTTACTGTCATTTATTTAATTTTCCATGGTTAAGAAAAAATGATTCCTTCAGTAGATATTCATGGATACCATTCTTTTTTTTTCTAAAACTGTATTTTATATTTCTCAAGACTCTCTTAAGTATTATGACAAAATTTAATTTCTAAATAAATGTGCCTTTTAGTAAAATTTCAAAATTTTTCGGTTATTTAATTTAAGTTGGTTTAAACTGTAAACTATGATACTTATTTAAAGATGAATTTACTGTGCATTTAAATTTTGTTCCAAATGTGTGATCACTTTAATTAAATTCAGCACCATATTCAGTAAGTTAAAATCCATTAGAAATGGAATTAGTTAAATGTACTATTTAATGTTCTAAGTTATATACGGCATATAAATGTTACAGTTCTAAGTATTACTTAGAATATTTCATCACAAAAAATTAATGTAAAATATAATTTTTTGAAAGAGTTATGATTAGCAGTGCAAAAACATTTTAGAATAATTTCTTTTAGCATATGTTCTTGCTTTAAAACTCTAGCTTTATTAATTCATAAAAAACTAACGAAAATATTCTGAAGGAAAAAAAGATTATAGTTTTGCCCTTATAATTAGGTATTGCCCTTAGAAAGCATATTAATTTCTTTCATGTTTTAACTTTTAAAAAATGATAATTTTAGACTCATGGCCTAGTGGTGGGACTAAAGTTTTCAGAATGAAGATTTTCATTTCAAGTACTGTTGATCAACGAGATACAAATATTGCATTTCAGCTCTCTGATTATTATTCTCAAGAAATATTACTTTGGAATTTTCTAGGTCCTTCTTGCAACACATGAATCTTCTCTGTGCCTTAGAAAATTCTTCTCAAGTGGCAAAGATAATGCACGTATTAAAATGCCATGAAAGCTTAAAAGCATGAGGTTTTGGCTATAAAATTTTCCATACAAAGCATCATGATAATAAAAAAATAAGTTAATTAAAATTAAAATTATATAGATACTATTAAAAAGAAAATGAAATTTTTTAAATTAATAATTAATAAATTAAATATTAAAAATAATATATCATTTTTTAGGTTATTTTAGAAGAGTTTTCTTATGTACTTTAATTTGTCGTTATTTTACGTTATTTTAAGTAAATTTCCTAATATTTTACTTTAAATATTTTTATATATTATATTTTCAACTATACCAATTACTTTTTCAATATTAAGTAAATGTACACAATTCAGAATGAAATTATCATGTGTTTTATTATACTCAATATTAATTTTTCCTTTTCTTTTTTTTGGAAAAAATTAATCTTAATATTTTTAAAAAATTATATATTTGAAATATTTTAATATTTGAAATAAAAATTAATCTATAAAATAATTACTATTAAAATATTTGTTTATGTTATGCTTAAAAATGTAACATGTTAAGCAAAATTTGCAAAAATGTTTGTTAATTTTGTAATATGGGATACATAAATTTTCATTCGTGCAAGTAAAATGTTTTAATGCTATCATAAAATGAATAAATGCTGCAAAAAAGCTTTTATTTATAAATATTTTGTAAAAAATCATTTGAATTTTGTAAATGATATATACCACGTGTGGAAATATTTTGCTTCAAAACAATTATTTTTATAGAAATACTATACGAAAAATATGAAGATAACATTTATTTTGTGTGAAATGTAAAGTGTAAAATTTCTGAATTTACGTTTCTAAATATTGTGAAACATTTGTGTATAAAGTTTCTGATTTACAGAATAAAAAAACCTAAAATTCTTTAAAATCTGTTAAAAATGAGATTTGCATCTAAGAAACATGAAATAGATTTTTAAATATATACACTTTTAAAACACATAATATATTATTTGAAAAGCAATATTTAGACTGTTTTTAATATATTTGTAATCTAATATTTTATTAAAAAATTTTCAAGCCTCTCAAGGATATAATTTTTAAATATAATATTTCTGCATCTTAATTTTTATAATCTGTATTCCTACAAAAATTTAAGTTTCAATAATATAATTCTGTAAAATATTGTTAGTTATGTACATACAAATAAATTATATATTAATTCTTTATAATTTTCTTTGTGTTATAAATATAATAAAAATGTGAATTTAATGAAAAGAACGCTACACATAATAATATATTTCAGAACAGAAGTATAACATAAAACATTAGATCACTTTATTTAAATTATCTTTTAAATCATCTGAATCTGCAGGTAATATAAGGTATTTAAAATAAATCAAAATCAATAATCTGAACTTTCTTGGGTTTCTAATTAAACATTGTTTAATCTTCTGCTTTCATAGAATTATATTTCCAAATCAGAACATAAAAGAATGTTTACATTCGCGATTTCAACCACACAATTACATTCATTATTTCAAATCATTATCTATTATTTTCCTTCCACTAACGAAAAGTATATTGATTTCCTTTGGCGAAACATTTTAAATGAAGAGGAAATATTCTTCGAAAAGACTAGTAAACTTTAAAAGACGATGGAGAAATTTTTATTTAAAATAATTAATTTATCCAGAAATGCAATCCGAATTCTTATACTTTGACAATTTGAGAAGTTTTATACATAAAAAGATCCCACAAAAGGACTTTAAAGATTATATCAATATGGAAGAGATAAATTATTTACATGTATATTTATTTTCATTATTTCGAGAAGTTACAAATACTTCATTGTTTTATGAAAACAATTTTGTTAAGAATATTTTTCTCAAAAATAATGCAGGTTATATGATTAGAAACTGAAGATAGATTTTGTAATTAACTTTTTTCGTACTGAAACTTTATTTATATTTTATTATATTTCTAGCTTAACTATAATAATTAATAGAAACATAATAATTAAAATTCATTTCTTCAACATTTCATATATTTTGAGCTATTATTTATAATAATTTAATGTTTTATAAGTTTCATAAAATTCACAGAAAACAATCACCTTGATCTTAATATTTTAGCGAATTATTTCTATATTTATTGTTTACTTATAGGTATATATAAATTTTTACAACTATAATAATTTTAAACCCTGAAAGTTAAAAATTTAACACATTTTTCTTCACTTATTTAATAAAATTTATTTTGTTTAATTAATTTGCTTTCATTAAATTTTAATTTAATTGTAAAGTAAATATCTTTAAACAATTTTTAGGTATTAAGTAGAATCTGGATTATCTAATCATAAGAATAAAATGTTGAACTCCTTGTATACGATTGTTTTTATTGTTTATTATAAAGTATTCTTTTTGTTTTTATTGTTTATATTAAGTATTCTTTTTCAAGTCCAAAGCAGGAAAGTAATTGGTCAGGGTTAAAATGTATGAAGTTGCATTTTCTACACGTTAAGAAGATCGTGTTTCCTTGGTCAGTTCTAAAATTTTTTAGGTCTCTGCTTATGAATCTTGAGAAATCTGTTTGCTGTTGTTGTTACGCTAGCATGCTTCCTTGTACCTAGCCATGAGTTGTACTCTACCAGTTAAATAGAAACAGCCAAATGCAAGTCTTTGTAACTTAGAAGCAGGCACCAAATAGAAGACTCCCCAATACTTGACCTGCCAACCCCAGAGATATCATTTCACATGAAGAACATCACGACCGCGACATGTTTAACGTGTCCCAGCCGCCATTAATGAACACGATGGATCTTAAGTTTGGTTGAGTTTGGAACTCACTACCTTCTGAAAATGAAGACCTCACCCTAACCAACCAGGCCACCACAGCTACCAAAATGTCTGCTGTACACTACTACTCTTAAAATTGACAACATCTTACTGTTTACCTGCTAATATATCAGTGATGAGTCAGTGGAGAACACCAAGATAAATCAATGTTAGATTTGACTTTTGAACTATCTAAAAAAAGCCAGAGTCATTGATGTTAAGGCCATTAATATTCCCTCCTTTGCCTAAAGCCAATTCGCCGAGGGATTCATTGTAGATGTGGATTATGGAGAGATGAAAATCTTTGAGGGAGGGTAGAATAGAGATTAAAGCTCTGTCAATAATAGGAGACCAATCTTGGAGGTGTTAGATAGAACTACGACTACCGGTCATAATCCAGATATTTTAAATAGTCTGTGCAAAAACCAGAAGCCTTTAGCCCTTCTTAAGTTGCTATTAGTTTTTAACAGAAAACAAAACAGTGGTCTGATGTTAATAGTAAAATTACAAGAGAATATTTTGATAAAGATATTACTATTGAAATTCCAATTTTCATTTTTGCTGCCATCTGTATAAATCTGGAGTGCATTAGAGAAGCAGTCATTGAGTATTTCCAAAAGGTAATCTGGTTAGTCCATTTTTTTGTTTGAAAAAGACAGTAAGTCTCCGCGAAATTAGAGGAAGACCTTCAAAATGGTTAATAGCAAATTTTTGATAGTGTCTGTTAGTAGTTATATCAATTAAGCTCATAAGATATAACAAAGAAAAATGCTGGAATTTTTTCCCAATCGTGAAGAAAGGTGCATCATATTTTACTAAATACTTATAATTGTATTTTAAAATTTTAAGGTCAAGATTTATTGCTATTGGTAATAAAAATTATTTTTCAAATATTATTTTTATTAACAAATAACTTCTCAATTAAATTGTTATAAAATATAGAGATGATAAAAAATATTGATGAGGTGTTGAAAAAAAGTTTAAATTTCGTCATATTTATAAATATTTGTATAATTCAATATTTAATGTTAAATATCAATTTAGTAAATTTTCTTTTTATGAAAAAAATAATTCAATAAAATCAAAGTCAAAGTTTTTGTAGATAAAGATATCAGTAGTAAAGGTATAAGAACAACATTTATATTTTGAAGTTGGATTGTTATTTAAAATAAATGGAATAGTATATTAAACAAGAATATTTTATTATACGCTATCAAGTAAACAAACTTTGTATGAAACACATAATTTTGAAGATTTTAAGCATCATATATAGAAAAGTCTTAAGGAGAATAGTGAAATATCTCTAAATGTCAACACTTTCTATTTATAATCTGGAAAAGATGCCAAACAATTGCACTTAATTGGCCTTTCTTCAGATAAACGTCAACAAAATATAAAGAGGCTAAATTAGTTTCAATAAATTCCTCTAAGATCTGGCAAATCAATTGGTCAATTTTCTATTAGCTAACATTTTTATATATATTATACTATAAACTTAATATATATTTTCTCTTCTAATATAGATACTACATGTAGATTTTAAATTAAGAATAGTAGTTCTTAAAGTTAAAATGTTCCATTATTAAAAATATTAAAGAAATAATGAATAAATCCTTTGTTTATACGGCAAAAAATATACCCAATATTTTCCTCAAAGACAATTTTCCAAAAATGAATCCCATTATTAGATAATTAATAATTTAATTTATTTAGATTAAAATCTTTATAATGCAAATCTGAAGATCTATCTCTAAAGAATTACTACTCAATGCAACATAATTTATATTGTAAACTTTATAAGTTTAAAAAGATTATTTATGTTAAATTACAAAAACAAAGAATTTATTCTGATCAGTTAAGCAAACAGTTTATTTAATATGCCATGCATTTTAAAGGCATGATTTTATTGCCTTGTACTATTTAAATATAGGTGTAGCAAAATAATGCGTAAACACTTTTTAATCAAGAAGAGAACAAACATTTAATAAATCAGAAATATATGAAGCAATGAAATAAAAATTTAAATTTTTGTATCTCTTAAATAATTAAAAAGAATTGATTAGTAAATAAACTAAGCAATTTTAATAAAAAAAGTTGATTTTTATGGAATCATATATTAATTAGTTTTATCGTATCATGTATCAATATATAAACTAGAAAGATTTCATGAATCGAAATATAGAGAATTCAATACATAAATAATTTTATCTGTAAAAAAAAGTTTAAATTTGATTTTAAAATTCGCTTTCAATAAAACATTTTTTCTAATTAAATAAGGGAAAGTTAGTGTTTAAATTAATAGATACAAAAGAGTAAATTGTTTCCTTTTTGGTGTTATTTACGTTATAAAATTTGATTTAAAAAAGTTCAAACTTTAAATTTGTAGTTTTTTTTTAACTGAATTAATAAAACTAAAATTTAAAATATTGTTATAATAACATCGGATAATAAATGTTTTTCATAGTTTTATACGCCACTACTCACTCCAATATAATGCATTTGGTCATAGATGCCAAGATTATAAATTAGAATTAAAAAATGATATAACTGGAAAACTAAAGTTTCTGTTATAATCATTTTTCTAATAATAAGAAAATATAACGTTTCTTTTATAATCTGTTTTATTAAAAATGTGGGATTTTTTTTTCTATTTTCCTCATTTAAATCAATTTAAGCACATTTTTTTAACAAAAAAAGAACGATAGAAATGAAAATTGCAATAAATAAAAAAATTATATTTATTTTCATGAATTCATTAATTGTTGACATTGAAATATGAAATAATAAAACATTATCTACATTATACAATCTTAAAATTAAAATTGAATAAGGGATATTACTGTGCAAAAGTCTTTTTTAATCACCTTATTTATTTTACTTCTCTACACATTTCATAGATGATATTTTTAAGAAAGTAGAAGTAATGACTTATTTTTAATCATACATATTTTAAATTAATTAAGATTTATAATATATACACGAAAATAAATGCATTTTGAATTTTGTGAAAATAATCATGCTTTTTTGTCTCCAATCTATATTTCTTAGCTCGAATATTTAGAATATTCTTATATCACAGTATGCAAAATATATCCTTTTTATAAAATTTTATGCTATTCATAAATTTTTTATACAACTAATACACATTTGAATTTTGAGAAAATTTTGTTAAATGTTAAAATATTATAAAATAAGAGAAACATTTGTAAATAAATGTGATAGTTTAATACGCTTCAGAAGCATTAAAATACAATAATAGCTACCAAACTTTTCATAAAAAGCATTAATGCTAGTAGTTTGTAGTAGATTTATTATAATTCAATTTTTTTAATTTTCTTATAAATACATAAAATCTTAGACTTCACAATTTTTTTAAAATAATGAATTTTAAGAGCTCCTCTAGCTGCAACAGGTGTACCAAAACAACGCAGTTTGTTGGAGCTTCTAAAAGCAGAATATTTAATATCATTACATTATATACGACACTCCTCAAGATATACTCAGCAATGCAATATAGTGGATGGAAAGAAAAGCCGAATGAAATAGATCGCCGAATATTGAAGTGATCTGTAAAATTTAGAAAGCGCATACCTCAAAAACCATGACTGCAGAACTCATTTAGCATCTGCATTCACCAATAACAATAATTACAATTAGAGGTCACCTTCATAAACCAAGCATCATTTCCCAAGAACCCTTGTCACATATGTTAATTTCAAATGTCCTCTATAGATATTACACACTTTTGTAGGCTAGTTGAATGATAAGTGGAAGACAATATCCTCTAAAGAATCATTTTTCACAATTTTCAATGCAGCATGATACATTAATATTTCGAGGACATCTGCACAAGCGTATAATCTTGATTGTCTACTTCCACTGTCAAGCATAGAGATTGATATGTCATTATATAGGCAGTTATATCGAGATTTTTTCATGAACCATTCATATCCCTAAAAGGAAGAATCAAAGGGGAAAAGTATGGAGAAATTTTAGCTGGCACTTCCTATGATGTAAACTTTATTTCTTTTTCAGGATATGGAATGATAATCGACACTCCTATCACGCGATACAGTGGGACATGTCCAATTCATGGTTTCATAAGCATGAGGATGAATTTACTATTGTTTACATGGCTACCCGAATGTAAAATAACAGAAATATTATGTTCTTCCTTAGAGCGTTCAATACGAGTTCTATATACTCCACAAACATTATCTCTTGAAATACTCAATATCTTTATGAAGAATGGTACAATAATCCTCTAAACACAATTCAACACTTGTATAAATCTACTGCTATGCAAATCCAACTGTATTGCTTCCAAATGTGTAATACATGCTAATGAAGGATTCTTTAAAAATATATGGTGGTCAATTATCTTCACAACCATATATAAAACTAAGATTTTTTTTTTTACTTTTCTGTTTCTTAGTTTCTAAAAAGCAATTTTTTCCGCATTTACTAGTGTTCTGCGAAATATCTATAGAACTTTTGTAATGAATACTTTTTTGAAATTATAAGAAGGTTTTATATTTCTAAATCATATACTTAAATGCTTATTACATGAGATTTTATGCTACAATCATTGAGAGAATATCAAAGCAATAAATAAAAAATAAGATGGAAAAAATCGGTATTTTTTATTCCTTTCACTTAAAAAAAATACTAGAATTTGTAATAATTTTTTAAAACAAGAATTAAGTTATACATATTTCACTTTACATAAAGAATTTTTACACCGTTTATGTATTTATGAGCCACTCAAAATCCCAATGAATTAAAATATTAAAAGTAACAATCACATTAAAAACAGTAACTCCCAGTTGTTTTCTGTTTTCTTGCAATGAAATAAATTCAAAACAAAAGTTTTGTAAAATCTTGCATACTTTAAGCATAAAATAAAGTAAAATACTTTGAAATTCAAATTTTGGCTATCATCGCTGATTGATTTATAGGAAAACCATAATTTTATGTAATGTGTCTTATATTTTTAAATTTATACTTTCCAGTAAACACATTTTATACAGTAGGTAAGTAGTTTTTTTTTTTTTTTTTTTGGTATTAATTCAAACTGCATAAAATATCACAAATATTAAAAAATAAGTATTTTGAATAACATAAAATTTAATTTTACTTTTCCTATAGTCAATTGAATTTTATAACCCATTATTGTCTTCAGTTCTGCTTACTTATTCTTCTGTTATTCATTTTTATTAAAAATAGAAAATACTAGAAATGATTATTATTTAAATAAGTATCTGAAACTTTAGAAGTCCAACAAAGATTTTTTATAATAATTACATATATCTTACCAATAATTACATAATATCTTATTTTAATTCATTACATTCCAGTTACATAATATCTTATTTTAATTCATTAAATTCCAGTTACATAATATCTCATTTTAAAGCAAAATAATTTATGTAATAGACTGCAGAAAAAACTTTCTCCTTTCTAAAATATTAATTAGGCACATAACAATCCAATTTTAATCGCTTGATAATTAAAATTTGATCTTTATATTTTCCCCGAAATTTAAAAAAAATTCTTATAGTTTAATGTTAATATGCGAATGGATATTTGCCAAATTTTATGTTTTTGTATGAAATAAAAATGATCTACATTTATTTGAAAATTCTCTTCAATAACACTTCTTTTAATTATTCGTTTCCTTTTTAAATGTTGTATGCATTTTAATTTTGTATCCCATCTTAAAATATGCATCACAAAATTATCACGTTATTGAATTTTTTTTTACATTAAAAGTAGTTTCTCCTCATCGCATTTAATATATTAAAATATTAATTGGCATCTTTATTAAAATTTAAAAAATCTTCATGACTAATTTTTCTTTCTATATATTCTAACCAATTTTAATATTTAAAAATTGTGCTACATCAAAACAAATAATTAAGAATATGAACATTTATTTCTCAAATATCATATTAAAATTTTTACTAGTTAATGCTTTTGAAAGGGAATATATATTCTTAATATTTTCTTTAAGGTATGTTTTTAGGAAACATCTATTTACAGCTCAATTAGTTTTAGCATAATTAATTTTAATAAATTTTACAAATTTATTTCAATAAATTTTCATTCTGTTCATTGAAACAACATAAAATTACAATTGACTCCATTTGTTTTTAAACTGATAAAAAAAAACTTCTATAAAATTTTGTTTCCTTTATTGTTGTTCTATAATTAAATTTTTAAAAATAAAATTTAATGATAATTACTCTACATATGCAATCATTGTAATTAATATTAGAGATTATGCGATAATAATTTAAACAATTTGAAGATAATAATTTAAACAATTTATAAGTTTTCGAATAGGAGTTCTATTTACTGTTACTTAATAAAAGATTCAAAGTATAAGTATTTAAAATCGTAGTGATGTAAAAACATTTTCCAAAACAAAATTATTTAAACTACACATGCGGGATTTTTCTAATAACGAAACATTTTATCTTTCATTCCTATAAAAATGGGTACACATCAAGGACAAGTAATATCTTGATTATTTCACAGTTGGATAATGATACAACATATTAAGGAACCTACAAATTACAATTTTTTAATCAGAAGGTTGCTTTTCATTTGAAAAGTCCTTATAAATAACCCAACACTCCTTTCACATATCACATAATGAGATTTAATGAAATTGTTTTTTCAATGGAAGTGTTTTTCATTATAATACTTTTGACTTCTCACGAATTTTTGAAATGATAATATCAAGTTAAAGATAGTAATTTTTATTATATTTTTTTATATTTGCTATTTCTCATTCAGCAATATTTAATTTATTGTATGATGTGATAAATGTAAATTAAACTTTTCCTAGAAATTTAATAAAAACAATTCTTTGTTCAGTTATTTCGTACACTATAAATTTTTTTTTATTCGACTCAATTCCTTAATTCTCATTTTTATAGATATCCCAAACAAACGCAGTCTTCAATTATAATTTAGGTTTATATTTCTGAAAAGATTAAATTGATTTATTTTTCAGTTAGCCATAAGAAGAACAAATCTAGGTCTACCTAATAACTATGAGAAATGCGGTTACCAAACACTTACTCAGCAATTTCCTGAATTCTGTGAAGATTGTTGTTCTTCTTTCTCAGAATAAATTTGCTAGAGAAGAGTGATGAAGAAAAATAGAGAAGTTGTATTTATTACAAACTTGGGGAAACAATATATAGAAAGGAATATCTAAGCATTATTTATAAACCTTGAAAATATTCTGAGAAGAAGTGCATAAAAAAATCTTGATTGAACGCAAAATAAAAATAAATAACCTTCTCAACATTCTGAGAATAATATTTTAACTCATGTAAAATAAAGAAATTCTGCAGTCTATTAAGAATATAGCATTCTATTATTATTTTTAAACAATATTCAAATCGTATTGCTTCAATTTATAAGTAAAAACAATTACACCAAAAACATTCCCAAAAAAATTAATTTTAATTTATTAGATAGTTGTTCTTGCTATACAAACGTACTTAAATAACATTTTTGTATATTAATATTAGATTCAATTAAAATTTAAAACAGATTTTTTTTAAAAATATTTACCTACAACTAAGTTATAACACTTTAACTGAAATTTAAAATAGTATTCATAAATTTTTTAACATATTTTCAGTTAATTTTTTTCTTTTCTATCGATTTTAAATTGTCCTTACATTTTTATAATGTTTTTAGATAAATAGATTAGTAATGTAAGTTTGCTTCTGTGGTTAATATAATTCATGTCTAAATATAATTATATTTTTAGTTCAAATCTTAGTTCAAAAGATCTTCAAATTTAGCCTTTTATTTGATATAATTTCATAATAACTAACCTATTTAAGAGAATATTTGTCGTATTAATGTTTCAGTCTATTAACTTCCATTTATTGAATTACTGTATTTTGACAGGACAATCTAATTAAAAGTGCTTATAAATTAATTTATACTTTTTTATGAAATATAATTGCTTGTAGAATACAATGCAATTTACTTAAAATATTAATCTGAGAATTTTTCTCTAAAGTATTTCAAAAATGCATTCTCCATATTAGATTATTCATACTACTGATATTTAATTTCTTAAAAGTATACGAGTTTTAAATAAAAAAAAAATTCACTTGTGTGTTATTAAGCTGTTTTTAAATAAAAAATTTTCAGATAATAGGAGGAATTATAATACTTAAATATTAAAAATTGCTGTTAATTTTATCTTAAAAAATTATCTAAATAGTTTAATAATTATGGCGAATTAATAAAAAAGATTCTATTGGAGCTCACCACATTGATAACTAAATGGTTTGTACATCGATTTTTCATTTATTAATCACAAGGTTACATTACCATTTACGAGGTATTTATCTCAAACATCAATTTTAGAATTCATTTTAATTTGTACATTTGGTTAGTTTGAAACATTGATTGCAGAATAGTTAGCCAAATATTTTGAAACTAATCACATTCACAAAAGAATAATAGTTTCAATGCTAGTGTGATAAATTCAAAAACATATATTTTATAAATTAATATTTGTATAAATCTCTGTGAGCTTAAGTTTTGTATTTGAAGGAAATTTTTGTTTAGAAGATATTTTTAATTGAATATTTTTTTTCAATTTAAAAGACAGAGAAGCTGCGTTATGTTATATTTCAAAAAAGTTTTAATTTTGTATTTCAAGAATAAAATTTTAAACAAAATGTTTTGGAAAATGGTATTTTCCACTTTATCTTTTATGTCACTTTTTGCAGCAATTCTAATCTAATGAGCATAATGAATCGTCACGTTCTTAACAAAATTAAGAAAATAAGAGCCTGAGTTAACATTGTAAGCTTCATTAACAGAATGAGACAAAAAGACTTTGTTGAACGTTAGTTTGGCTAGAAATTTTATATTTCACATAAAATTGATTTCATACAACTATTGTAAATAAAAAGTAAATGTTCTTAAAATATATTACTATGTAAATTACTTAGCTTAATTTAAAAAAGTAAAATTTTTTCCTACATTTTGCACACAAGTTATGCAAATGTTGTCATAATACTGGACTACGTGCAAATATGTTTATCTTCTTAAGTAATTTGAAGAAATATTTTGAGATTTGCAAGTGAGTTAAATTATTAATTCTAATTTCATTCCTATCAAATTGTATGCAAGTCACGTGAGTAAATATAAAATCAAATAACTTCTTAAGAGCATTTACGGTCACCCAAATTGAATACAGTATCAATTATAACATATGGCTACAAATTTTTTTTTTAAAGGAAGCGAATAGTTTGAAAAAAATTCAAATTATTAAGCATTGGTTCAATATTACACTCATATTTAAGATAATGCATAATACTAAGACAACAATTCGCATTTTTATTTATTTTTTTATTTTTATTATTTTTTTTTTTTTTTACATTTGGTTTACATTAACATATTTAAGAATTCGACACCATATATATCGTAGCTAGACAGCAAAACTATATTGACTTAAGAAGAAGAATATTACTTTTTGTGGAAAATCACTACATGATATTATGATTTATCTATAACAAGAAAAATATACTTAGATATATTTTAATGAATGCCACCCAACCTGTCTAGTGGTTAGCGTAACTGACTACGGATAGGGAGGACTTGGGTTCGAATACCGGATTGGGCATGGATGTACTTTCTCTTCCTATGTGTTTCTTATCCTTATCCTTTCATCTGATGATGGATGAATGTGGCCCGCCCTTTAAGCGGGTTTGCGGTGGTGTTATAAGGGTAATGCTACTCGCCTCCGTGACTTGGTTCACAGTTGCCCTCCGGGTAACGATAAATATAAATGAATAGCAGTTTCCTGCCTTGTTGTGGCTAAAAAAGGGTTAATCACCCACTGCCCGCCATTGGAATAAAATATTTAAACGAAATTCACAGTATACAAATAAGTATTAATAATGTTCCCACAAGGAAAATTTTTGTTGAATTTGAATTCACTTGAGTTATTAATACATTTTTTAGCTTCAAATCAGTTGATAATTTGTAAAAATGCCCTTAAATATTTAAGTTGTTAGCCTTTTTTACATAGCATATACAAAGTAAAAAGCAACATCGTAATATTTAGTTTAAAAATAATTAAATTGCATCTAAACATTATTTTAATATATTTAAGTAATAATAGAATTGTGATAGTGTTTTTTGTAAATTAAAAACTGTTCATGAAAAGCACTGCTTAAAATGAATAAAATTTTGTTCATAAAATATCAAGAGTTTAAATACAAGGTTTCTTAAAATTATATAAATTATATATATTTTGGGTTATTTAACATTTAATTGAGGGATTATTGTACAGTTTAAATACAGTTGTTGAAATTAATTTTGATATCCTATGACCAAAACTATTTCTCACATAATCTAAAGTATAAAAGTCTAATAATTTTATTTAATACTTTTGTAACATTTTATGTTAATAAGAGTGTTTCAGAATTGCTTAATCAATATTCTCAGATTTAATCTTCTCTTGTAGAAAAGAAGGGAATGTAAAATTGCAACTAGTTTCAAAATCTGAATCCGAAGGAAGCTCTGAAACCTTTATTTGGAGATTAAATTACTTCAAAGGAAATCATTTTAGTATCAAATGTTTTGGCCTTAAATTTCAAAACAGAATTTGAGTTACCAACTATCTCAGGCTTTGTTATTTATATTTTTAAATGGAAATAAATGTTCATACAGACCAAAAATTAAGATTTAAAATTTAATTTTTTGACTTAACTATACACAACTAATACTTGATATAACAATATAAATAAGAATGAAAACTAAAGTTTAATCTTAAGTAAAAAAATTTAACGCATATTAGCTTGGATAGATTATACATAGCACAAAATATTTGGTCAAAAAGAAGAAAAGAAAATATTCAATCACACACTAAAAGAGGAAATTTACTAATTTATGGGATTTTCTCGAATTTTTTGTAGGGATGTATTTCAAGAAAAAGTTACTACTGACACAAATTTAAATTAAGTTATTAGTTATTTAAGTTTATTATATAATTTTTGTGATTTCTTTTTTATTTTAAGTAATAATTTTTCAATTATTTACAGTATTTTCATTTTGGTTTTGAGCTTTATTTAAACACAGTTATTCTGGACAGCAGCCAACATATTCCTTGCCTCTAATTTACTCTGAATATCCTATATTTTTAATGATTATTCACTGTCTAAACAAATTTTTATAAAATTCTTTAAAGACTTAATTCATGTAATCACTTATATTACATTAACAAAATCTTTTTGTTGGCAATTAAGAATTTTTTTGTTTTTACAGCATTATTAAAAGTTTTTTTAAATTATGTTTTATATGTAAGATTATACATCTGTGATACCTAATTTAGAAGAAAGACTAAACTCTTCTAGCTATGTGTTTCATATTATTTTCATTAAAATTAGATTTTGCGAAAATTTAGAGAATTTTTAAGAAACTCTAGCATTAAATTGCAGAAATTACTAACTGTGTGAATTAAAAAAATATATCAAAAATTATTTTATTTTTTTACCCCTTGGTTTTTAATCATGGCAATCAACGTATTAACATAATAAAAAAAATTGAAACACATGTTATTATCAAATTATTCTACTGCATTATTTTTTATTTTGTACATCTGAAATAAATGTATATACAACCATAAATATAATAGCTCAGCAAAATAACAGCAGTTTATTATGCTAAACGTATTATTTTGCGTTTTATAATTACATTAATTTATTTTGCAGTGGAAGTTATTTGACAATATTATTTTGCAGATATTTTTTTTCACTTTTATTTGCCTGCTATGTTCGATAAAAGTAAAAATCAATTTTTACTTTTAAAATTATTGATATGCCAAGAATTTTTACTATATTCTGTCAATCAAGAAATATGTAAAATATTGACATAACATTTTATTTTGCTTTCTTTCGTTATTGTATATTAGTATTCTAATACATTGCACACACATTAATTGTTTGATCACCTCAATCTTTCATAAAAATTATATGACTATTTAAGCCAAAAATACGATTTAAAATTCACAAATAAACAAAACTTTATTCTTATAACTTTTAACTTTTTTCCTTATCTGAGAACAATTCTGTATAAATTTCAGTTCATATAACAATGAGCTTGAAAATAAAAGCATTTAAAGTTCCATAAGAATTTCTTCAGAATAAATAATTATCTGTTATTCATAATTCATCTTGCCAAGACTTTCGATTTTTGTGTTCGTTTGAATAATTAATAATGTACAGCCTAATATTTTTAAAAATTTATAATCTAATAATAACATACAGCCTAGTATTTTTTTAAATAATATTAGCATGTTATGCTTCATTAGTATCATGATTTTTAAAAATTTTTAAAAGCAATTTTCTTTGATATAAATACATAAAAATTTATGTTAATTATGCACAATATCCTAAATTCCATTAATTGTTTTCTTATAATATAAAATGCAAAGTAAAATATATTATTAATGCAGTTGAGTATCTTCCTTTTCTATTTCATAAATTTTTTTTTGTCCAACGGTGGGCACTTGGGTGGTTGACCCTTTCGCGCCACTACAAAACCGGAAACTGCTACTCATTTATCGTTACCCGGTGGGCATTTGTGAACCAAGTCACGGAGTCGAGTAGCACAACCCACGTCACACCACCACAAACCCGTTTACAGGGCGAGTCACATTCATCCATCATCTGAGGAAAGGACAAGAAGCACATAGGAAGAGAAAGTACATCCATGCCCGAAGCGGGATTCAAACACAGGTCCTCTTCATCCGTAGTCAGTTACGCTAACCACAAGACAGGTTGGGCGGCCCATTTCATCACATTATATTCTTAGAATGAGTTAAATTTAAAGTATTGCTTTTATATCATGCATTTCTGATGATGATGAGGCACATCCCGGAACATAGGAAAGTTGTATCAAGTTCATGAGTTTGTTCACTCTAAAAAAGTCCGAAATTATTAATGGGTTATATAAAGATCCTGTCTGGATAAGACCAGACACGATAAAATATGGACCAGAGAAGACTATTCAGTTGAGTAATCGCAGCATATCTCGTATTGTTTAGAAATCTCAGAGAAAGCCATAGAACGCAAAGGTATTCAATAAGAAAGCGAAAAATAACTGCCTGGTGCCAGAAAGCAAAATTCAAAGAGTTTCCCACCCAATAACTATGCTACCAATAATGTGAAAGTGTGACTTGTCAAGTGGTTTGATTTATTGTTTATGCGAATGAGAAGAGTTTTAAGTGAATAAGAAGAGCAGAAGACAATGAAAAATCAACAGCTCCTTCGTTGAGTAAAGTTTCCATGATCTCATTACCCTCTATGCTCATATGCGAAAGTATCCACTCTAGATAGATCGGATGAGAAAGGGAGAGACTTTTGAAATTTTTATGGATATTTAACACTTACAGAATCCCTCATGCTATCCAGTTTTCCAGTGTTGATATATACATTCTAGGCCAGATATATACATTCTAGACCCTCAATGATGGTAATAAGCTCAGAATGGAAGGCTTAACAGCAGTCCGAGTACTTCCATCGTCTCCTGTTCCCAGAATTTGTTGTAAACGCCACTGACAGTACAGTCATTATCATTTTTACTTCCAGATGGTAAACATATGAGTAGCGTCCCCTGAATATGATTAACTTTATCAAGAGTCAGTTGTCTTAAATAGGTTGGAAGATTGTTTTTCTTGTTCATCTTAACAGGTAGATCTGTATGGGAAGAATCGTTAGTGATATTCTCAGGAGGGCAAATATACTGTGATGAATGCAGTTGCTTAACGCATTTAAACACTGTTATTGGCTAGAACATGACTAAAAAGACTATTTCTTTTCAGTATTTGATTGTTGCTCTAAGTTTCAAGGGTAGAATAGTTTCTATATTTCTAGATACAAGACTGCTAAGTTTTTATAGTATTTAATCAGAAAAGCCCAATCGGTTGAAACTAGTCTCAAAAATGTCTTTGGAGCAAGCGTTCAGTAGGTCAGTGATAGTTTTAGCTCCACGAATCTGGCGAAGTTCAAGTTTCTTCGAGTTTGAATTTCAGGCTCAACAACAAATTGGAAATTCATACTCCTAAATAGGCAGAATAAAATACATTTAGATTTTTCGGAGAATGGAATCTTTGTCATGACCTGTTATATATTTTAGAATGTTGAAGTCTTCTAGCTCACAACACTTAGTGACCTATATGTTGGTTATATAAAATGTCTGAATCCAGAACAAAGAAATATTTAGAATACCTATAGACAGAGAGAAGTTGATAATTCAAAAAGTCAATTGCAGTTAGTAGTAAAGAATCCAACTGTTGACTTTACTAGAACTAAAATTCAATTCCTAACACTCTGCAAATTTCCATAATTTGTTAAGGGTGAATTAATGCCATGATCCAAAACTCTCAAATCAGTACAGAGCTCAAATCATCAAACAATCTGCAAAATTCTATAATACATTCCTAAATTATTAAAATAGTATTTAGTCTGTTAAGAGAATAAGACAAAAAGGACCTTGCCTCATGTTCAATGTGGAATCCGGGATAAAATCATTGAAATCACACATGTAATTTTCTTTGATATTTTCTCAGAAAATATAAATTATTTCGAAATTCATATTGTAAATCAAAAATAAAATGTTGGTAACTTCCATTATTTTGATACTAAGAATCAAATACAACTCGAGATACTATCATAAATATTAAATTAAATTTTACTTTAAGGTAAATTTAATTAAATTAAGGTAAACTTAATTTTATTTTTATGAAAATATCCTGACTATATTAAATATCATTTCAAGGAATTTAATTAATATGTTTCTTAGAAAATACCATATCCTTCTTCAGTCGTTAAAGATTTAATTTTTTCCACTATGACTCCAGTCTTTTCTTTATTATTCCTTATTCTTTCTTAACTCAGACAACATTAAAAACTTTATGCACTATCGGCCTCAAATTCCATTGCTCCACAGTTTGAAATGCCCTTCGGGTATTTTTCTCACAGAGTTACAAATTTAATGGTATCAGATTTATTGATTCAGTATTGACATTTTGTTACCACTAATGTAATTATTTCCTGTTTCTCATTAAATACTCCCATCAAGAATAAATTATTAATTTTTTAATTTACAGGTATCATGAAGCCTAGCTTTCATCTGTCATATTTCTATTAAATTATTAATAATATACCCATGAGCAGATTTTATCGAACTACATAATGACGGATATATCAGAAAATTGCCTTTAGTGATGAACATCAGTTAATTTTCTCTTATTAATGATTTTCGCTAGCAGCTATTTAATTTGAGTAACATTGAAAATACGAAAATGTAAAATTTATAATATATTTCTAATTTCTGTGTGAATGTCTGTTGGGGTGAATATTTGGAAGATTTCCAATTTTTCTTCTCTTTACAATTTTTGAATACATACTATGTATCATGGGTTTTCCCACGAGGTTATTCAAGGCAAACATTCAATTGTTTTACAAAAGCCGTAGGCTGTGTAGTGTTAGCTAATCAAAACAGAATATTTAAGCATTCTACTGCTCTTTTCGAACTACTTTTAAGAAATTATCCTTAGAATTATAGGTATGATGATCGATTTTAATTACTCTGGAAATTCCGAAGAAGGGTGCTATCCGGAGATGGTATACGTGCACAACTTTTTGGTTTAAAGATTGGATATGGCATTCCTCCTACGCAAGATTAAAATACTATTTATGAATTACTTAACTTATCTACGCAATTTTTTTCCAGATGAAATTAGAAATATTAAAATTTGAGTTCACTATTCTGTGTACGTAAAACCTATTAAATAAGGTTTCTTTCAAAGTGCAAATTCTTAAGTTTTATCTCAATGAAAGTTTAACAATGACAGATGAATATTTTGCTTCTGTTATAATCTTTTCAAATTTGTTTCACTAAGACCCAAGATTATCATAATTTACAAAGTTTTGTCCAATCAACGGAATGCTCTTTTCTTCAAATGTTCCTTATAATCAACTATTATTTGTATATGGCTTACACCTTTTTCATCTGTTCCATTAGTGATAACCTTAAAAAGGATTCAAATATTTCATCACTATAGAGTTAGAAGTGTCGAAAACATGTTTCGACATGGATAAATCAAACTTAAATACCATAAAAAATGTCATCGTGAATCACAATGAAAGTATTTAATGATATGCAAGAAACTTCTTTTGTTTTACATATAACATATAGTTTTTTTATAGTATTTTGAAAGATGCATCAAAACTATGTGAAACTCTGTCAGTGAAACTTTGTCATTTTAAAACTTAATTAAAATGCATTGTAAATTATGTATACGAAATAATTATGAAATCTATGTACAGTTTTATTACTTTTATAAATGTAATTATAGTTTCCTGAAATATGTTTATATAATTAAAACTATTTACTAATTATATTATATATACATATAATATAGTATATACTTTAAGATCTAACAATTTTTATTATGTTTAAATAATATAACTCTTAAATAGCTTACAGCACTTTTTAAAATTATAAATATATTTGCTTGATAAATTCTATAAGCTATAAAATTTGCCCAAATTTATATCATTTTTGAGTAATATTTACCTAACAATATATTATTAAAATTATTTTTCAATATTAAATTTGAGTTGCGCAACGGCTTACAGTGCGTCACATAAATAATTCAACTTGATTTAAAATGCATACTTAAAAAATGGAACATTTAAATGTTTTTTATAGTACTATATACAATAAATTTGTAAAAATAAAAAATATTAATTTTTGCGATTTATTTGTTTTATTGTTAGTAATTTTTTGCCATGAGTTATTTTCGCAATATTTACTCAATGATATAAATTACTTTTAAATATATATATGGGATATAAGCAATATTGATTATAATTTCTTAGCTCTTATTTCCTGGTTTTACATTATTAAGTTCTTATGAAGAATTATTTTTTATATAAAACATTTAGGTGAACTTCAGACTACACAAGAAATAATTTATATTAGAAATTAGAAAATCACTTGTGCATAAAAGCAATCAATCTCTCATTGTTAGTTTTCAAATATTTCAAAATATAATTTCAAAGATACCGTATGTAGTTTATATTTCTCATTTCAAAATAATATTTTAGGGAAATTGTAAAATCTTTTTAAATTGATTAATTTTTCATATTGCTCTTTCTTTATGTTTGAGTAGTAGTATTATTTTCTAATATTCCATAAAAAGCACACTAGAACTCTTGCATACAAAACAAGTTCACTTTCTTTTAAAAAAATTTTAGTTTTATAATTTTCTTATGGCATGCACTTTTTATAAACTTTCGTTGAGAATTATCTTAATTGAAATTCAATGTTTCAATGAATAATTCATTGCATATATATGCATGTATAATATCAACAAAATTTTACCGGGACTCAATAATACTATTCATCATTATAAAGTGCTTTTGAATTGATTAAATTGTTCGGCCTGCAAAGCAATGATATTTTTTACTGCTTTTTTGTGACTTCTACTTTTAATTTTTAAGAATATTATGGCTAGAATTTCTATAATATAATGTGCTTTTTTATATTTTAAAGCATAAAAATTATTTAACGTTAAAAATTAAAATTCACAAAACGTTTAATTAATCTGCAAATTTATAACTTCTTCATTATTTAACTACAATGTTAAAGATAAAATTTCCTTTCTATGAAATGGAAAAATGTTTTATTGTTTACAAAAAAATATTAACAAAATTACGTATTTAAAAAAATTTTTCCCTTATATCTATACATTATTTTCCTTAACTATATAAAATATTTTTTAAATAAATTAGTGATTTAGAGTATTTCTTGTACAAATATTTAACATTTAAATACCTTTCATCATTTTAATCAATACAGAATATTTTATATTTAAATCATAGCTGCATAAGCAAATAGTATTCTTCTAATTTACATACCAATCCCTTTTTTTCCGTACAAAAACTTTTTATTCAATTTCTATTCGATTTTACTTTAATGTTTAAAATAAAGCATATGGTCCACGAAATATAACTAAAATTTAATTACTCTCTAATCATAATATTTTCTTATAATCTTTTTTTTATTTGAATCATATTTTCATTATGGAATAAAAATAAGAGGAACGAAATTGACAAATGATAAATGATTATTCCATCAGAAACACTCAAAAGTACAGTTTATATTTTGATAAGTATAATTTAAATATATAAATTAGCAAACTTTTTCATACTTCGATTTATAAATTGTAAAGTTAAACTGCTATGGCAAGTAAGCAATATCATCATTCACTTAAATAAAGAACATAACATATTTAAGATATAAAACATTATCCATATGATATTATGGTGTGTTGTTATTTTTAAAATGTAAGAAAAATTTAACATTATACATACTTGCTTGTAACAGGCAAACCAAAACATATTTTTTGTGTATTTTCTAATGATGTAGCAATTTTAAAAACATATTGATTATTTTAACAATCTCTAAAAATTTTACTTAAAATTCCGATAATATTTTTACAATAAAAATATTAGAGTGTTTTTTTCTTTATTTATTTATTTTTTTTTTATATTTATATATATTTTTTTAATAACTTTCTCTTCATTGAAATCACGTAAAAATCTACGCCTTCTCCCAACAAAAATATTTTATAAAACATACAAAAGATACAATTATTTTTAAAAATCTGATTATAAATTCTAAAATAGTGAACAATAACAAAAATTTATATTTATAAAATGATCCATCTATGAAATCATTAAGATTTTTTTAATTTTTAGCAAATAAATTTGATTTACTTATCATTGAGAAACATAGTAAATACATTAATAATTGAAAGAATTATGTTAACATCAAAGATATTAAAATGATAAATAGTTAAAATGATAAAATGATATAACTTCAGATTCTTATAATCATTGATTAAAATGTTACAAAGCAAAAAGTATACAAAACATCCTCATTTTATATTTATAAAATAATTTTTCATATTTACTTGTACATAGATTAATAATTAATTCAATGCTACTTCTATAGAAAAAAATTTTGACTCATAAAATATGTATCCTTGACTTAAGCAATGTGGTTAATTTTATTTTTTTATATCATTTTTTCTTGGATTTTTTGCCTCAGTACTATTTTCAAATAATTTTCAAAATATGGGAAATATTTGTAATAAGTTACTTCAATACAAATCTTAAATTCAAGATTGTTTTACATCCGAATTTTTTGCCTATTTACATACAAACATGTTCTTATTTATTTTTAATATCCTAAGATTCTTTTACGTTTATAAATTCTTTGCATATTAAGGGAATAATTGAATAGTTAATATTTAAAGAATTACATTATTAACTAAAGAAGCTCCTTTTTCATAATTAATTATATGGAAAAGCATTTAATAATAAAAATATATCCTTATAAAGAATTAATAAATCGGCAATTATATTTAATTGAAATTAGAAATAAACTAAAAAATATTATAACCTTATTACTCATAAAACAGTTTTATATTTGTTATGCTTTTTTATTTTTTAAAATAATACTTATGTGTTTTTAAATAATACTTATGTGTTTGCTGAATATTAATTTATGAAATAAAATTCTACATACAAATTTAATGGTATAGTTAACATTAAATTTGTATGTAGAATTTTATTTTATAAATTAACATTCAGCACTCTTTCAAAGCAACTAAATTTTTAATTGAATTAGATCAGTTCGAATTAATGACTCTACCAAACATTCACGAATTACAGAGCTATTCATAAAAGGTGAGCTACGTTTAATTAGAGAAGCAAATCCAGCACCACTACTTACATTAACCTAATACTAAAATTCACCAGATGAATTTAAGCCAAAGCGAAAATGTCGAAATTACTGTTTCTGAAGACTTGCAGAACAATTTTCATTTGCTTCAGATTTCTCTCCAGAAAGGTCTAACAGTAAGTTTCAAATCTAATTAAGTTAAAAATTTTATTTCAAAAATATATTTTCAACACACATAGGATATTTCATTTTAAATTTGAGAATATTCTTACATGAAAGCATTTTGTAATATTTTATGCATTATACGTTGTACAGTTTTTTTAACTGAAGAGCTGAACAGTTATCATTTATAATCAAACAGATTAATTTAATTTTGCCTTAAAATATATCCTTGTAATATGCTTCTTTATATGTTGTGTGATTAAGAATTGTCACGATTATTTTATTTTCTTATATATTTTTGTAACTTAATTTATTAATGAGATAAATATTTTATTATTCTAATTATTAAATTAACTGTCTTTGATCAATAAGAATTCTAAGAACTGGATATTTAATCTCAATTTATGTAACTATTAAAATAAAAATATACGTTTCAAACATATTACTGAAAAGTGATTAGTGTTTATGATTCCAATTACTAAATTAACTCTAAATGATAAGATCTCTAATAATTGATCATTTATTCTTGTTTTACTAAGAATAATGTAATTGTTAAGTTTTTGTTCTTTTAATTTCAAGAAATAAACAAAAGTATTTAATTGTGGTCGAAATGAAAAAGAAACAGCTGCAAGCTTTTTAGCGAAAAAAAAAAACAAAATAAGTAACAAAGTAGAGGAATCCTTCTACCGAGTAGGAAATTCAAAAATTAATGCTTCGTTAATGTTCCAGTAAAAACGAAAGGAAAATAATTTGCTACTTTTAATTTAACATTTAAGGAACTCTTATAATTTAATGATTCTTAAAAACCCTTTAAAGTTAATTTAAATTCTAAATTCTTAAAAATATTAATGAAATTCTTTCAAAATTTGTTACGCAGAATACTTTTTAAAAATGGTCCTAAATTTAATTGGCATGATTTAAGTTTTGTTTTTCAAAATATATAAAAATTAAAGTGAGTTGACAAAAATTTCAAAAATATTTATAATTAAAATTAATTATTTCTTTTTCAAAAAATAATTTAGTTAATCATGTAATGCCAAAACTTTGAAAAAGTGCTAATGTGCTTATATTATTTTCCACTTGTAATTTCAAACCATGTAATTTTAATTTACAAATATATTTTTCTCCATGATTCAAAGCTGAAGTATATGCATTTTTTATAAATTTACATTTTTCGTTTCTGCAAAATATTAGATTCATTTATGAATTTAAAATTTAGCCTGAATAAATTTTATAATGTTTATTTACACATCATACATTTATTTTATAAAATTACATAATGATTAACAATTATAATATTTTTTAATTTTAGTAAAATAATTATTTAAATGCTATTTAATAAACATTATCAAATAAGTTTAATAAAAGCACTTGATGCAATCCTTCATTAAATAATTAATTAAAAAAAATCCATCAAAAAATAAGGTCACTATATATTTTATAACTTTTTGAAAATATTTTACGTTGGCTTTAGAAATTCATGACCTTTAGACCAAATCAGAATTTCTGAAAATACTTTTTAAGTTGAAAAGTTAAAATAATGAAGTACACTATTGTGCTTTAAGAAAGTGAAGTTGGAATCGGAAAATGTATTTTTAGAACATGAAGTTTACAATCAAACTTTAGATTAAATAAGCAAAACTATATCCTTTACCTTAAACCATCAAAAAGCACAAGTTCTCGCATTTATATATTTATTTGAAAAATAAATTTACATTTTATATATGTCTTATTTAATCTAAACAGTCATTCGTCAATGAAAGATGCACAAAATCTTGTCAAAATTTTTAAATTAATACTGTTTTCAATAGGTCATTATTACTTGTTTAACTTGATTTTCATGGAACCTAAATGTTTTCTCAATTATTTTGTTAATAAAATAATGTTGTATTTACCTTATTATGACATTATTCAAATTTTATTATTTTGTATATAATACAATAAGAAAACATATTTCAAATATTTGATGAGATAATTTTTAAAAAAATTGAAAATTAAACTATACTCATAATTTTGCATATTTAATAAATTTTCCATTTACCATGTGTTACTAACCAAATTTTTTCAAACATTTCTTATCTAAATTTTATGGAAGAATTTATTAACTCAAATGTGAATTCTTAATATCAATTATTACAAATATAACTGGAGATAAACTTTCAAATTTTTTATATTAATGACCAATACAAATGATTTTGTACTGAGTTTAAAGCATGCTAAATTATTCGTATAAAATTAGTTACAAATTAGCATAAAGTTTCCTTATAACATTGATAATATTTAAGGATACACAATAAGAGACGTCTATATCTAATAAAAGGATTGAATTTTTCTTTTGTTTACTAATTTCGCATCAAACAAAATAGTAATTATGAACTTATCAATTTAATAGTATCCTAGGTCAAACATCTTGTTCTAGAAATGTAAATATTTTTAAGCTAACAATTTTACAAGAAAATAATTAAAAATTCAAGCAAAATGATTTTTGATGAAATATTTAAAATTGTGATGCCTAACAATTGTTCTATAATTTTTCTTTTTGCAGAATAAGAGTTGTAGTACGTGTTCAATTTGTCTAAAATCAATTAAATTAACTTGTCCTTAATAAATCTATCATAACAACCTAGACTAAGAAATTTATCTCAAGCAGAAGAACTACAATTTTGTATATTAATAAAGTGCAATATTAAATTTATTTTAAGTTAAATAAAATATTCAATTGTTTTATACCATTAAGTATACATGTTGTTTCTTTTAATTCTTCTGAAATGCAGGAATATCTTTTTCTGTTTGGTGTTTCATAATAAATAATCTGAATATTTTTTTTACCATTAATATCTTTACATAATACAATAACTAAAAAGAATACTCAATAAAATTATTAGGATATATAATGAGTTACATAATTTATTGAATATTTTATTTTGTTTAGAAAAACAGAAAAAAAAAGTTCGACAAATGAATAAATTGATTCTTTATGCGTATGGTGAGAGCACCATTTTTGATTCCCAGGAATATTTATATTTTTTAATTCTTATCCATAAATTATTTTTATTTCCAACCAATGAATTATATTTCCTTTCACATTTGCATGCAAAGAATAAACATATCCATCATTTGGTGTCACAATGTAGAATTCATGCTATTTCTATTACGTTTTCATGGGAATTTCTAAATTCTAATAAAAAGAAAAATAGAACTTTGCCACTTTTATTTAAATGAAATGCTTTACATTTTCATTCTCATAAATAACCTCTAAATTTAGTTCATTAGAAAGAAACTAGTAAAAAGTAAGAAAATTAATAATGTATGTTAAATTTACAAGTGTTTCTTTATACAAAGTTTTTCAAGACTTTTTAGAAGAATTTAATTATTTTGTTTTCCATTATTTTAGTAAAAGGAATGTACCCACTTATGACATGTATTATACATTAGCATAGATAAAATATCACTCAAGAAAAGGCTTCTTATAGTAATAATTGAGCTTAAATTAATGTTTACAAAATATAAATTAGCAATCAAATGCTTTTGTGTAAAATATTTTGTTCATTTTATATATTTTATATATATATATATATATATATATATATATATATATCAAG
>JAPDSC010030948.1:13403-32165 GCA_026290005.1 Latrodectus geometricus | reverse complement strand
ATCGTCGAAAATGTCTATAAAATATCAAAAATGATCGAAGTTAACCGCATGTCAGCAGTCGTAACGCGCAAGACCTAAAAATCTACATGAAAGCTGTTTTAAACCTTTTTACAAAGCGAATCCAAAAGAAGTTACATAAAGTTCACGTAAAAGTAATGGATTTCTTTTTCCCCAACCTAATATATTTAGAGTTCAATTGCACAATTTTACTTTTAAATTATGCAGAAGATTTAGAAAACGCATCAATGGCACACAGCCAAATTAAATTCTAAATTCACCCAATTTTTACTTTGAAATGTATAAAACGAATCAGAAAATATTTATTTAAAATAAAAGGAAATACAAATTTAGAGTTCTATTATACATATTTTTATGTAAATATATTAGTTTTTTTTTCTTTTAGTTAATTTAAAATATTTTAGAATCACAATAACTAACTGTTTTTTATTTTTTTAATCTTGATGAGGAATAACTTTTTGTACAGATTCCTATTTCGTATTTACTTAGTTAAATGTATTTAGATAGCATGCAATTTACCAGAGTAAAAGTAGTTCCAGACTTCTAAACAATTTAAACTTTTATCTCGGTTTTGAAGAACTTTTTCATATTTAAACATGAATAAAAATAAATAAATAAATAAATGAAATACACTGCAGTCAATTGTTCTGTTTCAAAAATACGTTAAGAAAAACAGTTTTCCAAACGAAATTGCATTTCAATAAAAATAAGTGGAATGCCACGCTACAAAATGCGACCAAATCCATCTGAAATATTTGAGGCGTCTCCACGATTTAATTCAAGCAAAAACTTTCAGTTCCTCTTTTTTCTCAAGCAATGCAGCAATTTCGGAGGAAAGCTACGAAAGGAGAGTGAGAAAAAAGTCGAAGGAAATCTCTCAGTGATACATCAACAGACAAAAGAAAAAAATAAGAATCTGGAAGAGTAATCCTCCAAGTATTATTATGTTTCACGAGACGAAATAAGCCGGACGAGGTAATCTCCCTATTCCCATAACACGACATAAACCAACGAAACTTGCTTTCTACAATGGATCTTTTAGCTGGAGTGATGATGGCAAATACATAAAGAAGCTTTTTGGTAAAGGTGACATTGATCACTAAATATTTAGATCGAACCATTTTGTTAGATACAAGGAAAGTTCTCGGGGATCGTCATTCGTTTATTCATTGATATAGAACTTCATAAATCGAAAAATATTTCTATGATCTTTTTTGGTTAAACAAGTACAAACGATATTAAGAAAAGTTTCATTTTTTACTTGGAATAGAAATAAAATATTTTTTGAAAAATGCACTTTTGTATTTTTAATGTTTATTACATTAATGACTGCTTCCTTGTTGTTAATTACTATATTAGGTTGGGGAAAAAGAAATCCATTATTTTTACGTGAACTTTTTGTAACTTCTTTCAGATTCGCTTTGTAAAAAAGTTTAAAACAGTTTTCATGTAGATTTTTAGGTCTTGTGTGAAGCTACAACTGCTGACATGCTGTCAAAATTGATAATTTTTGATATTTTATAGACATTCTCGACGATGTTGTATTCATGCGAGGTGCATCTTTAACATCCAAATATAAAACGGAATCGACGAAACCAAAATTGTGCGTAACTGGTTGTTACAGTCATGTATAGGACGATAAACACCTTTCACAATTTTAGCCACCTTGTTAGCATTTTCGTCATTATAAAAGAAAAACTAAAATGTATCGAATTTTCTGTTTGTTGCCTTCTATTTTTAAAACCTTGTACTCATAACTGAATTAATCAAACAAAAAACCGCAAGAGGATATTTTAGTTTCAAATGTCACCTTTCCAATGAGCATAAATTTGAAATTGTTTGATAGATACCTCACGAGATAGCGATCACTACAGATGTCTACCGAAAAAATAATGGATAACTTTTTCCCCAACCTAATATTTTACTCTTGACGATTTTTTATATCACTAATTAAGAAGTACATGTAGCAAAGCTGCTCAATGGTACATTAATAATATACAATAAGAGTATAATAATAAGTTAAAAGTTTAATTTATAATTTCAAAAAAAGAAGCTATTATTTAAATTTATAATTTGCATTGGTATCATTAACTGCAAGCAGTAATCCTTTCGAATAACAAATACAGTGTCCATATAACAAGTGCTTCGATTTTAATTGAACTATCAAAGTCGTTACTTTTAATTGGTTGTCATGAAACAAGTAGAGATACTTGTTACTTTTAGTACTTGAATTTCCGATAAAATTTTATTTTAACAATTATAAATACCGATATTGTTAAACCATACTTTAAAGGAAATAGTTTGTAGCATAAGCGCAATTATTTTTATTATAACAAAACATTTAAAATATGCTTTTTAAAAAAATGCATTCATGCTATAAAATGATTTTTCTTAGCAATTAATTTTCAGCAAATACCGCCTATCACAGGAAAGTTTTATTAATTACATTATTTATACTTAAAAATCAATTGTAAGAACATGCTGACAAAATTTCTAATTTCAATTAAAGGCGAAAATTATTATTCGTCACATTTATTGTGGTAAACGTCTACACCAAATATTTTCGAATTAAAAATAATCTTGAGGAATTATAAATGCTAGGAATCAAATTTTATTCTCCTCTTGCTAAATCTACTATTGTAATTTTATTTGATTGTTACATCTTAAATTGATTATACATTTTTAATTGTTCATTTGATTGTACAATCTGAAAATATCGTTAATAATGCATTTTCGATCATTAAATAATTCATAAATAACCCTCTGAATAATTTTGAAATTATTGGCAAAATCTAAATATATATATATATATATAACACATGATTTATAAATATTTCTTACTACAAGATTTTTGTTAGTTACTAAGAAAAAATACATATAATTTTATTTTTTATTTTAAAATTGTCACACATTTAATATTTTTAAAGTTGTTATATCGTTAAAAAATGTGTTAAACGTATATGTACTGATTTATATGGGAGTGTTATTTTGCTCTTCAATTTTAATAAGCTTTTTTTTAAGAAGCAATAAATAATCTATTGCATAAATAAATCCACAAGAAAATATATTGTAAATAATGCTGTAATAATGCACTAAAAATAGGTTGTAACAATAAATTCATAGATAGATGCCAATAAATGCTGTAACAATAAATGTAACTTTTCGAAAAATGTTTTCATAAATTATAACAAATATTGAGCAAAATAAACAACGTTATTCTGTTGAAAATATTATTTATAAAGTCACATAATAAGAAAGCAATTGCGTCTTCTTTTCTTTATTTTCCTAGGGCACAAATTACATCGATTTACATAGATGTATTCATCTACAATAATTTTCCAATACCTTCCACACATTGTATAACTGAAAACATGAAAAAGATATATTTATTTTCTAAATATGAATAGAAAAAACTCTTTATGTGTTTTCCCCTGCAGATACAATATTTTCCATTGATACTCCTTAAAATGTAAGACTGAAATTATTTATATACCCCTGAAAATCGAATACTGGAGATCAGGATTGTAAACTAACTGCACTGATAAAATTAATTCAGTGAAATTCTTATGAAAATTAAACATTTTAATGAAAATATTCTAAACAAACTTTTGTTTAATAAATAGATCCTACCAAATATTATAATAAATGGTAATGTTTTTCATATAATATCGTTTTATACTCATAAATGTTGGAATATTTAAATTTTTACAAATTTTCTAATAAGTTTTTGATTTTATTTTTCTGATAGAGTAACAGCTAAAAATTGTGTTCAACAAATGTGTAATTTAAAGGGTCATACGAAATTTTATTTAATAGAAAATAAGCTATAACATCAACGGTCATTTTTTGCACACGAAAGCAAATTAGATCGGGACCTAAGTTTAAAGTGGATTTCGAACCACTGTCAACATTCACGCCCGAGACAGGATTCAATCCCACAAATTTGAACCGAAAGCAAAAGCGCAGTATTATAAATGAGCAGGGCATATGAAGATGAGAAACAGAGAATATGAAGAAGAGAAACAGGGAATATGAAGAAGAGAAACAGGGAATATGAAGAAGAGAAATAGGGAAATGAACAAATATTTGAATGCAGAGAGATATCCCTAACCTCTACATCTGTTGTTTCAATATATATTACAATTCTCACAGAAAGATATCACTATGCTGAACACGATATAAAAATTGTTGTTTAACTATGTATTACAATTCACATAGAGATATCATGACTCAGTGAACAAACTAAACAAATCATTGCTTTATTATAAATATATTACTCATTACAGTTTTTACATTAAGCACCTAGAAATTGAACAGGAATAATTGCCAAGTATAAAAAATGAAGTTTAATAGTAGCCGTAAATATTTAATATTTCAACAAAAGTTACAGTATTTTATTAGAATATATTTTAATATTTGAAATTAACGGGGCATAGTAAAAAAGCTGTTATAAAGATTTGAAAGTGAAAATAAGAAAGCCATATAATATCGCATGCATTCCCCCCCCCCCAATTCTTTTTAAATAATATTTATTTAACATTCAAAGTATAAAATGTAATTTTATTATGTTAAAAAGTCAAATCAAAATAAATTCATGATAACTTGAATATCAAGCTACAATAAGAATAATGTTAAAATATATTGAACAATAAAAAAAATTATAATGCTTCTTAATTCATTTTTTGATTAAAGGTGCGTAATCATAGCATTTAAATATTTTTTTAATTGTGTAAAAAAATATTGAAATGGTACTGTAAACTTTTAATTTTAATTGTTCTGCTACTTTTAAGGATTCTGGAAACACATATTAATATTAATTTATTACATTTTCTTTTGAGAAATTTTCAACTACGTTAAATTTTTTTTTTTTTTTTTTTTTTTTTTTTTTTAAATTTGAAATGGTTGTTTAGACACATTCAATTTTTTGAAAATGCATAATTATTCCACTAGACATTAATGATGTTTTTATAATGGATTAATGTTGCCAGTTATGAAAATAAAATAAAGCAAATATCATGAAAAACTTATTTTTTCATTTATTTAAATTTAATCGTGCGTTACTCACTAATGGACAAATGAACGAGAAAATAAAATCGTCTTTTTATGCAAAGTTTCAGTTTTATTGTAAATTATGGTTTTTAAAAAAAAATTTACAAATTCATTATTTACAAATAGCATTTTAGAAAATTCATAGTGGCTGTATATAATTTCTACTATAACACAAAAGTGGCAATTACTGATTTTGCATCTTTAATACAGCGATTGCTCTGTTAAGATCTAAAGGCAAAAACAACATATCTTGTGAAAATAATGGCATATTCTAATAAAGAAAAGATGACATATTCTAATAAAGATTAACTCTACCGAAAGAAATATGGACTGATAAATTCAAATGTACCCTAAGTGAATATGGGAAAAAGTCCGAAGACAGAAGTAAAGTGTCCAAAAGCACAAGAATTATTTAGATCTCAAATTCTAAATCCATTTGTATTTAAGTGGCCGCTGTGGCCTGGTTGGTTAGGGTGTCATTCTCGTTAAGAGAAGGTAGTGAGTCCGGCTTAGCCTAAGATCCGTCATGTTCGCTAATGGCGATTGGGGCACGCAAAATATGTCAGGTCGCAATGTCCTCCATGCTCCCATTACAAATTAATACCGCTAAGGATAATTGGAGACAGGCTATGAGTCTTCTCTGGTTTCACTCTCTAAATTGGAAGATCCAGATGGTGCTGCCATCTATGAGCCAAAGTAGTACTTCCATCCTCGAAAAGGATTGCTCTGTTCAAAAACGGAAGACGTTCTTTTTTATTTCATTCACACAGTCCCAGGCGGGCTTGGAGTTGCCAAGTGTAATTAGTAACAAAAACAACATTTGTATGTAAGAATGTTCTGAAAAATTTCCATACATAACTAAAAAATTCAACTTACATATAATTTTTTAACTGATTGGTTCACTGATTTGAACAGTGATGCGTAAACATTTTATTTCTTAAGTAAAATGCAATTTCGTGCTCAAAATTGTTTCATGCACGAAACAATTTTGAGCCTTAATGAACGTGATTTAAGCATATTTCAATAAAAATACTATCTCATTTTATAAAATTCTAATGCTTGGCCTAAAATGGTTTAATACAGAACTATTATAAATGGCCAGGGTCCATAAAATTTATTAATTTAATATAGTTAGATAATCAGAAGAGAGGAAAATAAAAGGAAACATTTTTTTTTTTCAACTGCAAACATTAGAAGAGTCAAATCATTCTTTCATAGCGCGGAAAACAACTTAATATATGATCGAGTACATTCCATTCATTTGGCGGTTCTACCTTTAATGCGAGTTTATTCAGCGCTTTCGGCAACGAAGATTTATAAACTGTCTTTGATGCAACGACCCCATAAAATGAAGTCATAATGCATAAAATCTGTATATTTCAGCCACATGAATATGGGTAAGTCGTAGCTCGTACGCGGAGCAAGTAAAACGCTTTTAAAATTTAAGTAAAGCACAAAACAGTTTCCTTTGGATATTCTGAAGATGAAAAATTTTTTAGAAAAATAAGTTGTAAATCTAATAAAAAGAAATATGAGCATTATTTTATATGAGTTTTAATAATAAAAGCAATCATTAAAAATATAATATTGAAAAATAAACTATAAAACATAATAATATACATGATTTACTTTATATTAAGACAAAAACTTATTTATATACTATCATTAAAAAAATTTTTTTTTGATGCGAGTTAACTTTGACAAATTGAAACCAAATTTACTTTTGAAAAATGCCGTTAAAAAAAACGCTAATAATTAAAAGATAATGGTAAGAATGTAACATTCGCGCAGTTTTATGTTGACAGTTAAACACATTTTTTCACAGTTTACACAAACATTACAAATTCAAGTAACCTAACAATATTTAATATTGAAGAAATACAAACTTCAAATAAAACAAATTAATACATAATCAATTAATGCTTTTTGATGGAAATGGATAAACATGATTTTGTAAATAATGATACATTTGTTAACAAAACCCCATTAATAAAGAGATTATTTGTTTTGAAATCGATAACACTGATTTTGTTTACCATATAGAAACAATTCTAATTGGCTAAATGCTGTATCATTTTAATACACTTTTAATGCTTCATGATAATAGATTCAGTCTAGATGATTTTGTTCATTTGTCGCTGAACGATATTTTGCAGACGAAGGCTAATTAAATCAAGACCATCAGTTTAAAAAAGAATTCCAAACCACTACAAATATCCAAGATCGGGGTTGGAATCCCATCAGGGAATTATTGAACTCAAGGCCAGAGCTCTAAAAATTTGGCTCCTTTTATGGCGCATTTTTAATCGCCAAAAAGTTAGTTTCTTAGATTTGTAAGTACAAATAAAGCGATTGGAGTTTTATCTTGGCGGCAAAAAATCAACATCAAATATACACTTTGTTCAAAATCAATAGCATTTATGTGAAAACAGCAATGAAAAGTTTTACAGAATCTTTAACCTTGCTCTAGAAATGTCAGTAAAAAATAAGATGGTACGTGGCTTGGTTTACGTTCATTAGGTCATCAGCACAACTAATTATACTTAAAGAAATTCATCTGACCATTTCATCATTAACCCACATTCAATCGACTCCATTATCAAGCGAGATACAATTAGACATATATTTAATGATGTTTGAAGAAAAAAAAATAAAGTGAAAAAGTGAAATTTTATCAATGCGTGAGGTTTGGAAGTTATTATGACAAACGAGATAAGATCGGATCTAACACGAAACTGTTTTTGCTATTTAGTTTATACATTAAATCTCATTTATTTACAATACTGATTTTTTTAATTTTCAATGAACTGAGCAAAATTAGATTATTAAAAATTGGAATTAGTATAAAACTGAATCCTGAATGCAAAAACATGAAGGTTAAAACAAACATAGATTTAAAAAAATAAAGTATAAAAAGATTTCAAATAAAAAAAATTTCATAACAACGAAATTATAGAGATGTAACAAGTAATCGAAGAGGTTTTCTTTATTATGGAACACATTTCATTCCTGCTTCTTATGTTTAATAATTAGAAAATAATCCTTAAAAAATGTATCATAGAATATCAAATGAAATTTAAAAGATATTTGGTTCGGTTGTTAGACGGGACGAATTCAATATTTTCTTCAACTTTTTTTCTGTATTTAATTGTACTTTAAGCATCTAAAATTCGGTTTTTATTTTTTAGATTTTAAAATTACTTCGAACCCCTGTGGACGTTTATGCTTGAAATGATAACCACAGTTTTACCCGTTTACCTACCTGTAGCTCAATTTTCAAAGAATAAGAAAATTTTTTGTTGAAACTAAACTACATCTTGTGAGGTGATAAAAATATACATTACTGCTTAAAAATTCTTATTTTTACCAAAAAAACAAAGAATTTTTAAAACGTACATTTGAGTATTCTATAAGCAAATTGTTGAAAATAAGCACAAATAATAAAAAGTATATTATAATTAAACATATAAACTAATTAATAATTTCAATACATAAAAAGTTATTTTACATTTTCAAAGAATTCTGCAATAGTTTAACGGACATGTACACAAATTCATGACTAGCAATTTTTAACTCGCTTCTCAACACCTACTCGCAGACATAGCAAAATTTATCTCCAACGCATATCTTCTTGTACGCGAAAAAACTTCCTAACATTCGATTTTATGAAAATTAAAAATGTCATCCACGAAGTAGAATGATTCTCGGAAAACGAATCGTCATCTTATTATTGGGATTCCGTTTCATAGATATTAAAAATGATTTTTAGAAAAAGAACGTTAATGGTTTCAATACTTTTGCCCCCATTGGCAAAAGCAAACTTTCACCAGCTTTAATTCAAGCCGCAAATTCTCGTCCTACACATTTAAGTATTCTTATATGTCGCTATTTTTATGTCTTTAAGCTTGAAAATCCCGCCATGCCACTGAACCAGTTCTGAGATGAAAAAAATCTCGTCTAGCATATTTTAAGGTATTGTATGACATTTATGTACTTTATTCCCATTTATTGATACCATATTAAGTATCAATAAATGGGAATGAATTTAATGGAGCATAGCCACAATACTCAAATTTATTGATTTTCCAGGTTTACGAACTAATAAGTATTTTCTTAAATTTTTATGGGTTTCAAATTTTTCCTAAATAAGTTGAAGTGCAATTTTTTCTTTTTTTCTGAAAGTAAGACGTTTCTATAAATGGTATCTTAAAATCTCGAAAACATGAGGAGATTACATAAGAAATATAACTTTGATTTGAGCAAGCAAGCTGTTTTCTCACCCCAAATCATTTATTAAAGCAAACATAGTTACAGTTATTACGAAGCCAAAAACACATCTTTTAATGTTTTCTCGGTTTTCTAAACGGGTGTATAGTTTTTATTTTATTTTTGTATGAAATTTTAACGCTTAACTAAATTAAAACGATAGTCTCTGATTGGGTAAAGGATTCGAGATTGATTATTCTACCATTTTTAAGCCCTTATCCCAAGCCATCAATTCATATAAAAAAAATAGTATGCGTTAATATTTTCAAATATTAAACACAATGCTTTGATGTCAACTACTTTTCCTCTAAAAAGGTAATTTGTTCCTTATCTCACAAAACTTATTAAAAAGCTGAATCAAATAAAAAAAGCAAACAAAAATCAGCGAATAATTTTTAAATGAGTTTTTATAAGGAAAATGAATAATGATGTAAAAATATAAATGGTCAACATTTATTATTACTGCTCACAAAAAATCATAAGAAGAAAGAATCAAAATAAGAAAATTAATAATTTATTTCTCACATAAATAAAAAAATTTAATAATAATAATAATAATAATAACCATTTAAATCGTCCTTGCCGATTTAAACTAACCATAAACTGGATGCTATGATTTATTTATTGCTTGCATAAACATTCAAATATTAATATTTAATGTGCTTCAATGCTACATCAAATAAATTTATCTTTACTTAATGATAAGTATTTATCTTTTAATAGCGGTATCAAGAGAGACACATCTCCAATAATACATGAAATAACCAATCCCACTAAGATATTGTCCAAAATTTTCTTTCCAACTGCTCACTGAAGAACTCATCCCACTGACTCATTGACTTGTTTTTGATGGGAGAACAAAATTGTATATTCAACATTATTGGTGAAAACGATTATTTGTTTAACTCACAAAACAATTATAAGTAAAATAAAGTGACGTACACATGATTTCAATTGTAACAAAAGAAAAATTACTTTATGATTAAAGAAAAAAGTTAAAGTTAGCAAAAACAATCTTAAGTCACAGATATACAAATTTTAAAATATTCTTATCTCGATCTTTAACACATAATTTTAAAAGTGAAAGAATATGAATGAAAAAATGCGACATCTTACAATTCGAAAATCATAAAATATGAAAAGCCAGAAGGAACAGGAACCATGAAGAGCACCGAATACAGAAGCATGATCATAAACACAATGTGATCATACTTTTCCACAGACAGTAAAATAACACTAGATAATGACTTTATGAATGGAATGTGGAATGGTGTGGTGGACAACAATTTATGAAATATTCCAAGCATCCTGCAAGGAATTACAATGAAAAAGCTTTCCTGTCTGTAAAATTTATGGATTGAAGAAATCATATGAATTTAAGTTATTAGTAATGTACCAATTTATGATTTTTTGCACGAATTGAGAGAAATGAGTTCATTAATGCGAGACGTCACGTATGCAGCAACTTCCGTGTATGATTTCCATCATTGCTGCCAATGCAATAGACAACATTGAATTTCTACAGAAGTAGATTTCCTACCCCACCCAAATATGGCGATGCTTGATGATACATATTGTGGCTTAAAGTGCCTTCTTACCTAAGCTATTTATTCTTTTTAAAATGATGCTTCAAGTTCCTCGAAAATTTGATATGGTTTTATATACTATTCATTATCGTATCTTTAATAACAATATTTTAGGAAAACTTAGTCTGAAAGATATATTTCACTGGTAATTACTTATAGTTTTTCAGAAAGCATAAAAATATTTAAATGAAAATCATTAATCTTTCCTGAATATATTTAGAAAATTAAATTTTACCAATCAATCATTGATGAATTATTGCTGTAACCTATAAACATGCCTAGTGCCATAATTTATGGGTTTAAAAATTACTGTAAACTGGCATAGTACAGTGCTTATAAAGACATAATTCATCACTGTAATTGCAGCATTTTGTGGTATTTTTCTTTGAGGAACGACTTGATTTTACACAGAAAATCTCTAAAAAATAATTGCAATTATTGGTCCACTTGCGGAATGTGGTCTTTAGATGTAAATTAATACATTATAACTTTAAAATTATCAGTTTATTTTTAATTTATATATCGATCTTTACAATTTAAGTTTTCAAACAACCGTTTTAATAATAAAAGATGTATATTTTAATCATCATATAATTTATTACCATAGAAAACGACTGAAATAGCATGATTCTGACACACTAATTCAAAAGATATAATAAATCACAGACTATGATTTCCATAGAAAAAAATGCGTGTATGAACGATATATCAACAAACATAAATTTGCATAATAATCTTAATTTTTTTAATAATGAAGCCAATATAACTTTTGCGTTAAAAACATAGCTTCAACAATGTCAGATTAGTCTGAGATTTTAATGCTTAAATATATGGAAGAATTTTTTTTAAAAGAAATACGTACTTTAAGATTTTTGGATGCCTTCAAATAAATCAGGAAACAAAAACTACACACTATATCCGCAAAAAAATACTGAATGATCAAGACCCTGATAAAAAAATTAAATCATTGAATTAATTAAAATTCTAAAAGAGCGAAGGAAAAAATCCAACTAATTTTTAGCCCTGATAATAAATTACGACAAAATCTTCCAACTCTTTATCTCAAGGGTGATAAAGAGAAGCACTGACAACTACACAATGTAGAAATAAAAAATATAAATTGGCATACACAATGAGAAAAAAAATTGATGTTTTAACGCTCTCCTAGCATCTCGAAAAAATACTTTATAAAGATAAGAAAACAAAAGCCACGGAATGCGGTTGACTCAAAAAGTACAATCGACTTAAAGAAATATATCATACTCCCAGATACAGCGCTGAATCCGTAAATAAAGAAAAATAAATAAACTGAAGTACCATAAAAAGAAAAGTCACAAAAAAAAGCGCTGGAGCGTTTACGCCGAGATAAACAATAAATACATTATATCTCTTCTAAACAAGGCGCGCCGGTACGAAATGAGGCGTTAAGTCAGCTCGAGTTGAGGTTCCCAATAGGAAGGAAATATCCCCCGTAGGGCATGAAGATTCCACAGGAAAACCCGAGAAGTTATTAAGGATAACACACACAACTGTAGACCGACAGATAAAACCGGCTTTTGGGTGCTGCGATAACGGTGACTTTGGGGTAAAATATAAAAGGAATTTTTTTTTTTCACCTTTTAATCTGTTGTTTGCCAGCTTCTTTTATATCTGCCGGAGCACAGTTGGCATGTGGAGCTAACGCCTTTCGCTACAACGAAAAGGGATTAAAAATGAGATAGAGGAGTTGGCGTGAAAACTTTTTCAACTATGAAATTTAAAAATGAAATTAAATGCCTTTAGATTGAAGCGGAAGAATTAGAATTTGTATTCGAGTAAATTTTTCTAATGCATCCAATCCCGAGAAGTCGCAAATCATATACGATGCATTACAAAAATGACTAGCATATATTTCGATGAAATTGGCTTGTATAAAATAAAACAGCATTTAGAAATATCATTTGACTTGAAAACCTTAAAGAAAAATATAGAAAAAAAACCCCATTTAAATTGTCCTTGCTGATATAAACTAACTATAATGGTTGGTTGGGTTTTGTGGTGCAAGGTCCAAAAAGGACAAGCTGCACCAATAAACTAACCATAAGCTGAATGTTATGATTTATTTATTGCTTGCATAAACAATCAAATATTAATATTTAATATGCTTTGCATGTTACGTGAAATAAATTTATCTTTACTTAATGATAAACAAGTATTTATTTTTTAATAGTAGTATCAAGAGAGACAAATCTCCAATAATATAATCAATCTCATTAAGATATTGGCCGAAATTTTCTTTCCCAGTGCTCACTGAAGAGCTAGTCCCACTGACAAATTGACTTGTTTTTGATGGGTGGACAAAATTGTATATTTAACACTATTGGTGAAAACGATTATTTGTTTAACTCACAGACCAATTATAAGTAAAATAAAGTGACGTACACATGATCTCAAGTGTAACGAAAGAAACAATCACTTTCTGGTTAACAAAAATTATTAAAATATAAACTTTTACGAGGAGGAGTTTGTTACCAAACGGTTACATTTTGCGCACAACTAATAGAGAGCTAAAATTCAAAGCGGATTCAGGATCACAGTGAAAATTAATATACACACACAATTTCATTTATACGATATATATATATATATATATATATATATATATATAGACTCATTTCACTCAATTCCACACTTAATTTCATTTATATGATTTGTACAGGGTATATATTATTATTAAAAAATAGAACATTTTAATGTACGAGTTTTAAAAATGATTTGATATACAACACCTCATAGTGGAAAAATTAACCACAGAAAGCTGTTGTAAGGCGATTTACATACTAAAGCGTCATGCCTCCGGAGACATTTTTCCAAAGACTGAGCCGCATTCAGGTATTGCAAATGAGAAAAACCACAATATTCTCAAGCTTATATACCGACAGATGTGAATATAAAAAGAGACGCAGCACTTCACTCACTGTTAAAAAAATGCCTATGTTCAAAATGAGAGGCTTCCAAAACTCACAGCCCTACCATAGGTCATGATGAGCCAACAATATTTACATATAAAAAATTCAACTAGCTGATTATATACATATATTTTAATAACATCAACATCTATATATAACCTAAGAAAATTCAGCGTACGATTCATTATTGAAATGACTAGTTCGAATAGTCTAAAAGCCCTTGAAAAACAGTTCCAAGAACTAGCTTTCAAAATATCCACTACACATTGCATTTTGGAACGATTATCCCTACAAAATAACATGAATGTTTGAATCGCAAGGAATGAAGCCGAAAAATACTCCAATAATTAATTCGACGAAAGAGCATCTATTAGTAAAAATGCAATGTCGTTTATCTCTTACTCAGTACAGCTAATTTTCTAGCGAATATCCATTAATATATCTTTAATTAACACACAATATTTGACTATAATCAATGCAGATCACCACGCGAGTATGAAATTAATAAAGTTATGGCAGTGTATGATTTTATTTGAAAAGAACTTAAGATATGTGACTTATGATTTTCGATAAGGTTTCACAAAATATTCGCACATATTTACACAATTGGTAACTGGAGTTGTCTATCATCTTAAATTCTATGTCGCATACAAAGACTGTGTCTCATAATTTTGAACAATAAAGCAACAAAGTCAACTTACTTTCTAGCATACATATCATACCAGAAAGGAGTTAAACATGATGAGTGTAACACACACTCCCTAGGTTGATTTTGTTTTGATGAGTCAGGATGGTGTCATGGGCGAAGAGCACAGTTTAATTATCGTTGTTGAAGAGCAGGGATTTTTTTTTTTTTCTTTCTGATATTGTTCAGCGTGGTGCAAAATTTGATTCGTAGTGTGCTGATACTCGCCAAAATAAAAATTTTGTTGTTGGGAAAATGATTATTTCTACTGATCGGAAAATGGAATTCATTGAATGTAAAACCATTTGTGGAGGAAAAAAAATCAAAATTAATCTCGTAGATTTAAAATTGCCCAACATTTAGATTTCCTTTACAGAAAAGTTTATGATAATATTTTTAAAGTTTAAAAATCATTTTAGTAATAATAATTTTAATTTGCGACTTCAGGAATAAGATAGCTTTACATCATAAAATTTATTATGTTCATTGATTTTAAATAATTAAATAAGGTGACTTTATCACCATCAAAAAATTCAAAATTTCAATATACTTCTGAATTTTATTCAGCTAACATGCTTTCTTTGAATCAGTTTTTGCTTTTACTATCGTATTTATTTACATACATTATAACCAACTTAATTTTTAATTCTTTTCGCATTTTTAGTAGTGTGCTATAAACTATGCTTGACTAGGATTAGTTAATAAGTTTCATAAATGATTATTAATTCATCTTTAATAAAAATGAGAAATTTTTACCGGTAAAATGTTGAGTTTTCACAGTAATTAAAAATAACTGTCGCGTTAAAATTACTGAAATTCATATAACTTGTGGATATAGTAATGATTTATTATTTCCTTAAAATACATTTTCCTATTTTATGAATATTTATTACATATTTCAAAATGATATATTATTAATTATAACATAATTTAAGTAATGAGTTCAGTTTCTCAAATATAATTGTACGTTATTTGTTTGCAAAAAAATTCAACGAGCACAGAATTTGGTAATGCCAACTTTGTAAGTGAAATTATTATGAAATAATAGTATAACTTAATGTGTCAAAAAACTTTTTTCTATATTATATACTTCGCTTAAAGATTTTAAAACTAATCATTTTGAAATTTGTGATAAATATTGATGAAAACACGGTTCTAACAATAAATAACCATTTAAAATTCTATAATATCAAAATAAAATGATATATTTTTACTCCAATAACTTGGTTATATTTTTTTTTCTAATCTAAGAATGCGACTCGAAAGGCAAAAGAACCTACTGCCTCTAACGATTATTTTTACTCAAATTAGTCCTTTAGTTTAAAAAAATATAAAAAACAAATTTGAAAAAATATTAATTTTTCTAATAAAACTTTTTGAAAACTCAAAATATAATAAATTTTATTTTTCATTTACACTTTTATTCATTTCAATTTTTATTACAGATATATATTATATTTTGGCAACAATGCAATTTTAGTAGTATTTAAAAAACAAAAAATATTGCCAGCCCTATTTTAGAGAATTTAATGTTGTGCAAATAAATTCTCTTTGTATTAACGCATAAAAGTTCTTTATAGTTAAAACATATCATAAAATAATCATAAAATGTTCACATATATAATTCTAATTAATATTGTAATTATTTTACTTAATAATTATAAATTTAATAACAGAAATAAAATTTAATTATTGTATTAAATTTAATAACAGAATATATTAATTTATTTATATGTAGATAATATTTATATGTATTACTGAATATTTTTCAAAATATTTTTATTAATTTTCATTTCAGATTGCTCTTATTTAGAGAGCAATTGTGTCTATTATTTGTTAGATGTTAAACATTATGTGTCATCTTAAACATTTTAAATATATTTATTTGATAGTATATTTTAAATTTTTTCAAATAGTTAATTATAATTTTTCGTTATGTTGATAATACTATTCTGACTTTTTCTGAAATTTTATTTAATTTTCAAAGTATAATTTAATATATTGACTCTTTGTAGCTTTAAAACACTGTTTTTATTGTATATGTAGGGTATAAAAACTCATTTCCCAATTAATCTTTTTAATTAATTTTCCAACACAACATTTTTATAAAATATATTTTCCGTAGATAGTTTTAGGATATGAAGTAAATAGTTGTCATAAAGCCATTATTTCATAATTAAATAGAATTGCAAATAGCATAAATCTATATTTTCTGTATTTTCATATTTTAGACAATCAATTGTTTTAATTTTTGATTCTTATAAATATAAATTGCTCAACATATTTTATAATTTTCTAAAAAAAAAGCTTTATCATAAACTACAATTTTATAGCATATTCAAATTTCAATTTATTTACAAGTTAAATTTACAAAAAGATTTTTTTAATGAAAAAGAAAGATTTGTAATGAAATTTTTTTTCTGAATTCAATATTTTAGTTTTTTTTTTTTTTTTTTTTTTTTTTTTTTTTTTGCATAATACCATACGTTTAAAAAGACATGCTTAATTTTGTAAAGTCTACCTTTTAACTAGATTTTTTTTAAAAAAAAAAAATTGACACACACTCATTAGATGGAAGTATAAATAATTCAAGAAAAAATATACGATTTTGCATATCATGCAACTTAATAAAAGGAAATTTCAATAAGACGTATGACAGGCAAAATCGTATATTTCCGATTATACGATTATCTTTATTTATAATTTTATTTATGATTTCGTAACCCTTATGTATATCTAACATAATTTAAAAACAGTTAGCGTACAATTTGAATTTTTGATTAAATGAAATTGGAAAATATTTTTCCTAACAATTCTCTATTTTCTAACTAGCTAATCAATTATTTTGTCTTAAATTTTTTTTTTTTAATTTATTTAGCAAGTACAAAAAAGGCAATTAGTATCATTTTAATAAATTTCATATTTTACTTGCCTTTTTTATTAAATAATATACTATGGGAATTTGTGCATATACACACACAATAATTTTAATATATTTATATTTTAACAATACAAAGAAATATTTTTCTTAAGCAATATTTTTTTTTAAGTTGAAACTGATTTTATAATACAATATTAACTTCTTTTTTTTTTTTAACAAAATGTAATGATTGTTTTCTTGGAATTATATGTATAATTTAAAAATATAAAATGTTTTGGAAGAGCTTGAAAAAGAAACTCTTAATTTTAAATTACGTTAAAATTAAACCAAATAAATATTTTCATTTTCTTAAATTACACATTTAAATTCAGTATTCAATGAAGAAAGAATTATTTCTGAATAAAGTTATAAACATTTGTTTAAAGATTAAAAACAGATTAACTAAAAAATATAAATGAAATAAATTTTATATATATTTGCACATAAATTAACTAAAATTATGTTCTTAAAAAAGAAGCAAATGTAACGCAGTATCGAAAGTTATACAGCAGAGAAAGTTTTTCAACTAAGAAATAGTTTTTTTCTTTCTATATAAGTACTTTTCTTTATAAGAACTTTTCTCACATTTAAATTTATATAAGCATAAACTGTAAAACTCACGTTCTCATCAATTTTAGATAAAAATCAGTTTTTGAATATCAATGAGATCTAAATGTTTGATTATAAATCAAAAATAAATTCGATTATTATGTACTGAATATTTTATTATTTTTAACGCATTGTTAAAGTAAAGATACTTTAACAATGCGCTAAAAAATTTCTGCAAAACTTTCTGTCGAAATTTAAAACTTAAATATAGAATAAATATAATAATCCATGCCCTTCAACCACGTTAATTATATCATACCACGATGATTATATCGCATCCTTTAGCTACAAGATTATATCGTACCCTTTCAACTACAATAATCATAGCGTAGTGATCTTTTCAACCGCGATGATAATATTGTGCCTTTCAACCACATTGGTTTTACCGTATCCTTCAACCAGGTAACCGTCAGGATCGAACTGCTAAAACTTTCTATCACAAATGACAATTGTCACACAAAAAATCATTAGATATTTTCAGCTATGATTATCTGCTGCGATTTTGTGGATTCTTTGATGTATGTTGTTTGAAGTCTTGTCAGATACCTTACTTTCGAATCATAAGCGTTCCCTATACTTATAACGTGTTCTATAATGTGCTCCCAAATACCTTATTATGTTCCCAAATAGCTTACTTATATATATATATATATATATATATATATATATATATATATATAT